>CAODLS010244753.1:0-13025 GCA_948243855.1 Flueggea neowawraea
CAGATTGTAGCTGCTTCCTCATCAGTAGAACCTCCAATATCAGGTGTGGGTGCTCATGCAAGGAAGAACATCTTTGCTGCCACGGCAATGGCAAAGCAGCTAGAACACGAAGACCTAAAGCCCATGCATTGAGCCGGGCAACCTCATCATCTGAAAGATTCCCATCTCTCCATTTTAAAAATAAATGGACCTGCATGAATGAAAAAAATAATTTGATCTAAATTCAAAACTTTTTTTTTTAATCCGGAAAGAGTTAACAATCCATTACAAGTAGCTGCTTCGACCACAGATTTGGTAATAACTGCATTGCACCCATTGCAACTTGTAAGGCATCGTTAGAGTCACGTAGTGATGAAAGAAAACGTGAGGCCTCCGCAGGACCTCCTCCATTGAGGGGGTCTGCAGTGAGAAGCTTCACAAGTTGCCTGCCCTGCAGTTCCCTTCGCAGATCTATTGACAGTTCTGTGCTCTCGGCCACTTCTAGTGCAGCCGAAACAGCTCCTTTTCCAGCTAATCTAAGTGCTAAGCCCTCAGGATCTTCCTTGCATTCTGCCTCAACCTGACATTTTCAGAAAAGACAATATAGGTTATCATCAAGCAGAATACTCACAACATCTATTTTGCCACTGCAATTTTACTTTGATTGGGGAAAAAAAGAAGAAGAGAGAATTATGACCTTTGCCAACTGCTATAATGATGATCAGCACTTAATATATGACCGTATCTCTGCAATGCCTGTCTCCTTTGCAACACCTGTACATCCAATCCCACATTAATTTCACAACGAAAGTATCAAAATCAGCCTAAGTGATTATGGGTTACAACGAAAGTATCAAAATCAGACTATGCGATTATGGGTTAAAAAAAGGATAACTTTTATCAAGCTCAAGACAGAAGAAGAATGAAACAGATTCCAGCATTAATACCTCATTCTTGACTAGATCACTCTCAGGCAGATGACAGCTGCACATGGTGAGTACGTATAGGGCAGAGTTGAGTTCCCATCTGTGCATATACCTGGTAAAAAAAATTTGGCATTTGAGAGGAAGTCTAGAGGCACAAACAGAAGGATTTCTCAGAAACAATTACTTCAGCATAAATTACACACTAAAAGTAACTAATTAGGATTTAGGAGAGATACTGATGATGCGGAAAATTTAGTAATGCAGGTTGCACAGATAAAAAAGGACTGAAGAAAGATAAGGTGATTTGTACAGATCAAAGAAAGCTTTATTGAGAATCACATGGACAACTATAGATAGTAAAATAACTCTTTTTCATATGTATGTTCCTTGTTTTTTCAGTACATTGAGATCTACAAAATTTAGAAAGAAGGGCAACTCATGTTTTCTAGACTATAGATAAGTCTGTAGCAGGCGTCCATGGCTTGACATTATTAATAAATTAATATCCCTAACAAACCCATGTCTACTGGTTGATATAGAATTAGCAATGCCTCTTTCAATACAACACAACACTCGACATCCAGTTGCATGCACTTTTAGCAAAAGAAAAGTCCAGATCCCTAAGAGAAACCAGATTGGAGGACTGAAAACACCAATTCTTTTTTTTATATACTTTTCAGAACTTAAAAAAATGGCTCTATAGGTTATTACAATTGATAAATAGTGGATTAAACAGGCACAAGAGGCAACATTACTATTTAAAAGCTTGAAAAAATAAATTTTTAATAGACAGAAATGGACCTCAACCCAAAATCCATTTGGTGGTCTCTTTACAAGACAGAAGAAAAGAAAAAGGAAAACACAGGAAACCTGAATTTTCTTGCCATATTTAGACCTCGAACCATACATACTCTCACAAACATTTTTACTGCTTCAACATTATTTCCTCATTGTTAGTAGATTTCATAAGCCCTTTGTTAGCTCAAATACGCTAAAGTTTTTTGTCAAGAAAAAAAGGATTACCAACCATCCAGGGCCCAAAAGAAATATTACAACTAGTCAAGAAAAAGTACAACCTAAAATGAAAGAACAGAGAATCAACGAAATCAAAGCTCAAATAAACAAAAATGCTTCATTTTTGCAATGCTGAATAGAAGTAGAATTGAAATCAGAACTTGAGGGCAAGCCTGGCTGCAAGTTGCACAAATGAAAATGTAGTGTAGCATATTTCCTTGTATATTAATCAGTGGTTATGAATTAACATACTTGAGGGCAAGCCTGGCTGCAAGTTGCTTATTCTTCAGACGCAGGCAATACTGCCAGCTAATGCTCCAGATGCTATGCGCTCCAAAGCCTTGAGATTGTCCAGAAATAGGATGGTTTTCCTCTCCACGTTCAATGAGTAGCTGAAGTAATCGATCTGATGCTCCATCGCGTAAAAATTGATTTGATTATGTTTTCATGATTGTTAATATGGTTGGTGATTTTTGTTAAAAAAAAAAAAGCTCTTTGACAAAAGCAAGTATTAATATGGTAGGTGCTTTTTGTAAAAGAAAAGATGTTTTTTGATAAAAGCAACATAAATAATTATTGCAACGTTTACAAACAAATAAAATTTTAAGTAGAAAGAAATGCATTAAGAAATAAGCTTAGCTCAATCGGGAGACACAAGTTGGGGGTCACACCATAAACTATTGTCCGTTTGTATCTATATGATCTCCAGTTTTAGAAGTTCTTGGAGATAGATATGATGATGGTGTTGACAAAAAATAATGCGGCACTGTTATATGATTGGTTGATAAAATGGAAAGTTATGAATTTGTATTCATTTCTCATTTGATGAATGTTACATTGGAATTGACATCGGAATTGTCATTTTTTCTTCAACAAAAAAATCAGAATATTATGATTGTTGTTGGTTTAATTGACACAACAAAAAGTAGGTTGCAAGAATTGAGAGACAATGGATGGGAAGAATTGCTAGAAGAAGTTAATACCTTTTGTTCTACAAATAAAATTTCGATTCCTAATATGGAAGATAATGTTCCTAGTCGTCTTCGATCCAAGTATGCTCTCACATACTACCACTACATTCGTGTGGGAATTTTTTGTGAGGTATTAATTTGTCACCCTTATCATTTGAACTTTGCTTCCTTTTTCTAATAATAGAATTAATATTTTTTATAATATCAGGTTATTGATCATATTGCTGAATAGATGAACAATCGTTTCACTGAGTTAAGTAGTGAGTTATTGATGTGCATATCATGCCTTGATCCTAGAAATTTGTTTTCTAAGTTCAGTAACTCAATGTTATTCCGTCTTGTTGTGTTATATCCATAAGATATTTGTCTTTCTGATATAATGGAGCTTAAAGAGGAATTAAAGACCTATATAATTGAAATGAAACGAAAAGGAAATTTTGCTAACCTTGATGGTATTGGATCTCTTGCTAGGAAGATGGTTGAGTTGGGATTTCATAAAGCTTTTCATTGGGTGTATCGGCTTATTGAGTTGGCGTTAGTTTTGCCTGTTGCAACCGCTAGTGTTGAGAGAGTTTTCTCGGTTATGAAAATTATCAAGAAGGATTTGCATAACAAGAAGGAGATGGTTTTCTCAATGATTGTATGGTGTGTTACGTCGATAAAGAGATATTTCTTAAAATTGAAATGAAGTCATTTTAGACCATTTTCAGAACATGAAAAGTCGTAGGAATTTGTTGTCACCTAAAAATTAGTATTTTTACTCTTCTTTCAATTGAATTTAAATTTTGTAGGACTTAAGTTTTATTTAATAATTATAAATACATATGATTGTCTTTATTATATATTAGAGTTGTGCCCCTACCCGGAAAACTTCCTGGCTTCGTCCCTGACTTAATCTAAGTAAATGAGTTTTTATCTTATGATGTATTTTGGTAAGTCCTAAAAGAGAATTGGGCTGCAAGCATGAAGGCTCAAAAGATTCCAACAAATGAAAAATATGTTGAAACAGTTGAAGCCCAAAAATAGTAAAATAAAATACTTTCAGTGCTTAAGTACTTTTAGAATAGAAGTTTTGGTAAAAGTTTTACATAAAGAGTAGTTATATAGACGTGGGTCAATATAATCTAAATGCTTTAAATATAAGTGTAGGCCAATGAAAATGGGTCCAGATATTCATATATATATATTGTTTGATATTTGCAGGATAATTATACTTTGAGTAGAAGTTCTAGTGAAACTTCTACCGGAAGACCAGTTAAGTCTGACAGCTTTGAGAAAAGTGCAATAACGGTCACAAAATCAAACCTAATGGCTCCAAACTTTTTATAATAGTGAAGATGACATCTTTGGCTATAAATAGGGCTCAAGAACACTTGGAAATGACAAGTATTGATCATATTATGCATATTTCTTTCTAGAGTAATTATTTGCTAATATACTTGTCTTGAGCTAATTTCTCTCATTAAGCTTAGATTTGCATATCCTTTGAGAGAGTGTTTCAAACACATTTTTGTAATTTTGTTGAGATTTATCAAGGTGTCCTAACATCCTTGAAGTTAGCAAGGTTGTAAAGGTTCTCATAACACCCTTGAAGTTTAGGAAGGTTGTAACGGTTCTGAAGCACCCGTGAAGCTTGAGGTGATTAGAGAGCTTGCCCCCAAGAAACAAGTGGTTGTATTATTTTTCAAGGAGGAAGATAGTGAATTGGGAAATCCTAAGTGAGGAGCTTAAGTAGTGGATATAGGCTTAGTTTAGCTGAACCACTATAAATCGTTTGTGTTTGATCTATTCTCTCTTACCTCTCTTATGGTTATCTTTATTTACTTTGATTAACACATACTTACACCTTTGCTTCTAAGTTCTAACATTACTTTCAAGTGTGTGTAGCTTAGCAATATTGAAAGAACACGTTTTCACCTCTACATTTTGGGCTCAATTACTAATTATTACTAAGCTATTTACTTTTTATTATTTGTTCTTATATTGTTACTTCGCAAAATAATTATCGATTTTATTAATTGTGCACAAAGCTGATTTTATTCTTTAAAAACAATTCACCCCATCTCTTGGTTTGCTATTTGGGCCAACAAAAATATTAATAAATATTCTAGAAAACGTCGAGGCAAAAGACAATCAAGTTGGATGAATGGAACACATCAAATCATGCAAGATATGGTTTGAATGTTTACTAAAGTAATTTACTACCTACTCGAGTGACTAAATGATACAGGAGGGCTTTCACTCTAGATTGTTTATCTTTCTCCAACAAGGGTAAAAACATGAAAAGTAGTTGAATCAATTCTTACTCAAGTAAACTAATGTTTTAGGAAACTAAAACTTCAGACACTTACTCGAATAACACCTATGAAGTTTGAATATTTGAGGTATTTCAGTTATAAGGATCAAAAGTTTATGATTACTCGAGTAATTCAAAGTGTCTATTAAAGCAATACATCATCAAAACATGTACAAAGATTAATGGTTTGGACTAAGGTTGCGATTTAAGGCAAAAATGGTTGTTCACTCGAGCAACAATACACATCTATATTGAAACACCATCTCACGTAAGAACCACATAGGAATTGGAGTTTCTCTTGGATTGAATTTGAAGCGAAATTGGACTTGACAAATCAAGTTTGTATGTTGATGTTGCTGTCTAGAAATTGAACAACCCTAAAAGAATACGAATGAGTGAGCGACTAATAGGCTAAGTATTTTGTTAGAAAATGCCGCCATTTTGGGGGTGTTTGTTTGAATCATATTAAGCATATTGCACTATTCATGCATATTTGTTTAAGCGACATATTCAATTTGCATATTCATTAAAGAAAAAAATCTGCAATTTTCCAAAAATACCCTTGTCTTAGACAACCATCCCATTTATACGTGATCGATAACATTTACAGTCCCCCAACTTTATGACTCGATGCACAAAAGTCACTGAAGTAATTTTTTTTAGGCAAATCACTCAACCAAGATAAATTGTACACTCAATGTACCAACCACCAAATCCATGCCAGATGTTCGACCAATGCACTAAGTCGGTGTCCACGTGGGATACACATGGCAGTTGTCTATGCCACGTGTTGCGAAGGGTGCCACGTGGATAATTTCCACATGGCACCCAAAGTTGACTTTGAAAACTATGAAATTAACAGATAACAGACTACTTCTTCACAAGAACAATAAGAATACAACTCAATATAGAAGAACCCAAAATTGATTAAGCAATTAATGACATGTCAATAATAGATCAAAATTGAAGCACCCAGAATAAAAATATTATCTCAAAAAGTGAAGGAAAACTAGACAGGGTAAGATGGTGACTAAAATCCATCTCATTCTTCTTATTCTCATATGGCACAACGACAATGACGCGACACAAATGGCTTATCTTCTTCTTAAATAGTTCGAACGACGCTACGGTGACTAAAACCCAACCCTTCCTCATCAATGCTTCTGACTGGGATAACTTGAATATGGACCCATTGATGTTGGAATTAGGGCTTAAACCCCATGACCGAGACGCAATGGTCAAACACCGAATTCGATGCAGCGGAGCGACAATATCCTTCTAGCAACATCGACGACACGCGATTTCCTGAGTGTTGTCGTGACTTGGTTGTTGTGGGTAGCGACATAAGGTAAAGGCAGACATGAAGGTTTTGTTTTTGTTTGATGTGTGAAGAAAAAGGGTATGTCTAAAAAAGAAGGGTTTTGATGCTTCTTTTGGTTCAATAGGGTGTTTGAATTGATTCAAAATAGGCTTCTTTCATAGTTTTCAAAGTCGACTTTAGGTCCCACCTAGCAATTGTCCACATAGCACCCTTCGCAACACGTGACATGAACAAACTGCCATGTGTATCCCACGTGGCAGTATGTGGGCACCAACATGGTTCGTTGGCCAAACATCTAGCATGGACTCGGTGGTTGGTACCTTTAGTGCACAATTTATCTTGGTTGTTCAACCTGCCTGGAAAAAAAATCACTTAAGTGACTTTTGTGTATCGAGTCATAAAGTTGAGTGACCGTGAGTGTTATCAACCCCATTTCTACTCATTTTATCCCAATTTTATAGATAAAAATTATTTTGCATAATAATTAAGAAATTACAGTTTTAGTAGCTATATTTTTTTCAATTATTCTGTTTATTTTTCAAGAAAAATACCTAACAATAAATAGCCGTCAAACTTAACAATTGAATTAGTTAAAGGTAATATTGTAACTTTGCTAATAATTAGTGAAATTAAAAAAAAAATTGTCTATATTTTGGGACTTAATATTAGGATGAAGGAAGTATTTTTTTAAAGTTCAATTAAAAACAAGGGTATCACTGACTAATTCACAATCTACAATAGTAATAAATTATAACTTAAAACATATCAAAATTCAATTATAGCAGTTATGGAAATTTTAATACAAAAAGAGACAAATGAGTGGTTTTAGAGAAATTTGAGTTAACTATTTTCATTATAGGGGCAAAATTGAAAATTTCACAATAATTCAATTTACCAAATCTACTACAACCTACCAACTCAATCTACCTTAAACAAAGATAAATTTTGTCAAAAACCTTTAGCAAATTATAGTGTTTTATTAAATAGTTGCAAAGGTTTTCAAAATGCAATTTATAAACACCTATTTTTTAATTATTGTTTTTCTCGTCTTATTTTTCCGGGACATGATACCAAGCAAAGCCTATAAATGGGGCAATTACATTAGTGTCCATGTAGTTTGTCATATTCTATTATTGCATCCCTAAGTCAGACATAATAAAGTTTATTTTACTTTTATTTTTAGATTTTGATGACGCAATCACAGTATTTTCAGAACTTAGAGACGCAATCACATAATATGGAAAACCACAAGGACGCTAATGTGATTGACCCTTAATATAACACAATTTTTATGTTGATGGATCTTTCCCTGCTTTTTATTTATTTTATATAATTCTTTTATTTTTTTTGACAAGAAGTCACTTATTCATTCATTAATAAATGATAAAGCGTACAAAAGGAGTATAGAGCATTAACACATTAGAAAGCCTAAAGACACAAAGAGAGAGACAATAATAGGAAGCCAAGACAGACTCACCCCAATAGAAAGTAAAATAACAAGGCAAAAGCCCATAGGTACCTTCCAATCAACAAACATCTGTGCAAATAATTGATTGAACCTCAACGCGGGAATCCTAACAATCTTGGGGAACAAAGCCACCTCCAACGAAATCCCAACTAGTCAAAGCCAAAATACACTATCTAGTAAGACCTCAATCCCCTTCATCATACAAAGTGCCATATTGTCCCAATCCATCATTTGAAACCAAACATACATACCAACATCATACAAAATGGGAATACATGAACTAATAAAAGTCCATGGCTCAATCATAAGAGTGAGAGAGCCAAAACATCAGTGGATCCATTTGCCAAGAAAGAAGGAACAACAAGTACATTGGCCCCATCTCTAGATTGAGTTGACCCGATCCTAGGAATGCCCTACCCAAACCAATTCCCTCGCCACCACCACCGTTATTGTCGCCATTGATACCTTAGTCAACAATTCATCTCGAGATATAGAACTCGAGAAATATACACTCAAACCACTACATTGCGACATATAAGGACTTTGAACTACTCGAGCCCCATCTTCACTTCCAACGACCGTTTGTTGGAATAGTTTAGTCCCTGAATCGGCCTCTAAGCCTTCACCCTCATCCATTATCAACCTATTCCCAACTAGCAAAAGCCAGGAGAAGTCATCCGCCCTCCAAGACCCCTTCCGATACCAAACTTCTCCTCACTAGTGAAAGCCAGGAGAAATCACCTACCACAGTAACTTCCCCAGCCATCATCTCCTTCCATGGGCATATTAACTCCAGATTCATAAAACAACCTATAAGATTCGGTCCTAATAAGAATGACAATCCAACAGGGGGTGAATTGGATTTTTAGCAAGTTAAAAACTTTGTTGAAAATCTTTTGCAAATTAAAATAAATAACAAAGCTTAAAACAAGCAAAATCAAAGTATAAATGCGGAAACAATAAAACTACCAATTCACAAATATAAAGTAAAGTAAATAGAGTAGGGAGAGAGAAAACAAAGCCTCAATTTATAGTGGTTCGATCCTCATTGCCCTACGTCAACTCCTTGAGATCCACTCAATAATTTCAATCCACTATCTCCTCACTTTCGGGTGGAGGGAAACCGTTTACACCATTTGTTTTTACGAGCTCAACAAGCAAATCGTTACACCTCTAGTTTTTGTTGGAAACAAACTAGGAAACCTTCAACCTCTCTTGTTTTTCTAAGGAACCAAAACAAGGAAAAACCTATCCACTAGTTTTCTAATGTTCACTAGCAAACCTCTCTTGTTTTCAAAGGCTCAACAAAGAAACCTATACAACATTCAATCAAATACTTTGATTGTTACAAATTGTGTTTCTAAAACACAGAATTTAAGCTTAATCCAATCCAAGAATAATAGCAAATGAAAATAGTAAGAGTGGGTATAAAAATAAAATTGAGAAAATAAATGAGAAAATAAAGATTGCAAAGTGTGGCCAAGGTTTCTCTATCACTCTCTTTTTTTCTGATGTTGGAGATGTCTATTTATAGCCTTCTTGAAATTTGTGACCTTTGGAATCAATAATAGAGCCGTTGTAGAATAGATCAAAATATTGTACAATGCTGACATTGGATACTATGTGTATAATACCAGATACTATGTGCACAAAACAGATACTATGTGCACAATACCAGATATTACGTGCATAATACCATATATTACGTGCGTAGATGGATTTTTTTAAGTTTGCACTCTTAATACTTCACGTGATTGTGTCAGAGAATATTCAAATTCAAATTTCTGAGATTTGTCAGTTTCTGGAACCCCGTTTACGTGCATAGTATCAATACTATTCCACCAGCGTACTGTGTGCATAGTATCTAATACTGTGTGTGTAGTATGATTCCATCAGCATAATGTGTGCATATTATCAATACTGTGTGCATAGTAGCCATTTTCAGCACAACCATTTTCTGGTCTTCATCTTCATGGATGATTTGTTCTCATCATTATCAAAACTAAACTCAACACAATCATCACCGAAACACAACCAACTCACCCAAAACCAACTCCCACCAAGTATGATTCATCATCTGTTTGCTATAACGGTCCACAATATCAATGTCTCCATAAAAAAACCACCCCCATACCCACCACCACCGTACCTCCTTGAAATCCCCCAAAAAACCCCACTGCATTACATTACAAACCATCTCCACAACAAGATTTACCTCACCACATCAAGCCTTAAAACACCAAAATACCCCGCAACCAAAACCAAATCCACCATGATGAATGTGCCCTTTGCCCGAACACCTAGATCTGAAGACCCAAAAACAATACAATCAATCAAAAAATGGAGAGAGAAGAGAAAAGATCGTGACAGACAAAAAGGAGTGAAACACCGAAAATACAAAAAGAACATAGATTGAATACCAAAGAAAAACAAGAGACAAAGAAAGAGGATAAAAATTAGATATTGGAACTATATATGAACAAACTACAATCAATCAATGATTGATTACAAATATGTATGATTTATATTCTACCGAAATATTGTACTTAAGTATCATTAAAAAGTGTGTTAACATAAATACAACAATAAGAGCCATATGACATCTGCATACGTTGGACACTGTTCATCCTTTTTCTCCCACTAACCGATCATTTTTTCTTTTTTTTTTCAACCATTCCCATACGAAAGAAGAGGCAAATTAACAACGAGGCGTGCAAGGTGCAAGATGGGTCCCCAAAATTAACCCTCGAAGAAGGTAATAAATTGAACCACCATCACCAGCACGTACAATCATTTTGGCGGGAAAATTCCCCCACACATTTCACCTTCCCCCTTCTTCCATTCCTCGCCACGTCTTCTCTCTCACTCCCGCCAAACTTTCCAATTCCGCAATGCCCGTCACTGGCTCTCGCCGGAGAACCGCGTCGTTCGCCGAAGAGAAGCCGTCGGAATCAGGCTCCTTGATCGTACTGGAAGATTCACCTTCGGAATCCCTAACCGATTTGGATTCGGAAATCGCGTGCTTACGTGGACGTTGGGAACTGGCTTCGGTCCTCAATTTTTTGAACGTAAAACAGAATTCCTCTCTCTTGTTTTTTTAGAAATTGTGATGATTACGGGTATTGATTGTCTGCCTGCGTGTGTGTTTGGTCCTTGCGTGTAGGTTTTTGAGCCGGTTATTGGTGATGACTTGAAGCTGACAGCTGAGGAGATTGAGCGTGGGTTAGTTCAGCCGAATGGTTCTAATGCTCAGCTTCACATTAAGCTATTGAAGGTATCTCTGTCACTTTAACTGCTATTAATATTTTGCAGTTGTGTGATTGTTTAATGAAACGAATTGGGATTGCGCTTTGTGTTTCTTATTCCGGATTTCTGTGTCGGCCTTTTAAGATTGTGTGTTTAAGATGACTCAAGGCAATTGTGTTAAGCGTCAACTGTCTTTGGGTTGTGTTCGTTGGTGGCATGAGCTTTGCAACGTTTGTTCTCATTGTTTATACACAATTGTGTTATCATTGTTTATGCCTGTATTTTGATTGTGCAACTTAATTGTTATTTTACTTTTTTAGGTATGAAGTGCTCTAATCTTTTCCTTTTCAGAGTGGAGTCATGTAATTTTATGAACTTGCTATCAATTTTGGTTAATCGTTATGCTGGTGCATGTTTTGAATTGTAGGATATATATACAAGACAATTTTAAGCCATGAGATGCAGAATAAATTCTATTGTGCTTAAATGTTGTTTGCACTGCGTATTAAAGAAAATTTTCTATATCTTTATGTAATATTTCTTCATACTGATCTGAAGTTTTTAACAGGGAATTCCACCTGTGAGTAAAACATTGAATGGTTCTGATGCATGGGTGACTGTCCTTCGCAAGAAACTTGCTATCTGGTGGCCATGGGTATGTCACCTAGGATCATTGTTAGTGACTCTTTTCTTAATTTAAAATGATGATTAAATTCAATTTAAACACTTGTTCCTGTTATGCAGGTTGCTGAAGGGGGGATGCCACTTACTACAGCCAATGGGTATTGTTCTGTGTCATTAAAAGATGATGTATATTTTTCTTTTCTTAATGAGACTTTGTGAGTTCATGAATTATTGACGTCATGGACTTTGCAGAGAAGAAATATCTAGATACAAGGAACTTGATCCAGTCAATCGGTTACTTATTCTGAAAGCACTGTGTGAAATCCGAGCCGATGTAATTAGTAATACAGATCTTTCTAATTTTACATTCATTTCGATATTTGACTTGTTCCTCTGTTATTTTGACTAGATTATCCTCCAAATAATCACGTTCTTGATTGTTATTATATATTTCTCTTGATTTATACTTGGTTCTTCTATTTATTATCCAAAAACTTATTAATTAGTTTAGTAATCTTACATAGTTTCACTCAACATAAAGTAGTTGGCAATTTCATTGTGTTTCCTTTTGAGCACTGCTGTAGTATGATCTATTTATTTTGCTAACAGCAAGATGATGTTGTATCACATATCAATGCTGGCATAAAAGATGGAGGTATTTCTTCTTACCGCAAGGAAAAGGTTGGGGTAGATGGAAATGCAACTTCTTACTGGTATGCCTCGAGTGTGCTCCAAATGTATGTAATTCACTGTATGATTGTTGATGAGATTGGTCCTACTTTCAGGTGTGACGGAAATCCTGTCATTGGACATAGATTGTACAAAGAAGTAAACAAGAGTGGTCCAAGGACAAAAGTAAAAGGAAAAGCATCTGATAATGTTCCACCTATCCATTTTCAGTGGGAAACACTGGCAACAAATCTTGAGGAATTTCGTAATGTTGTGGTATGTTTTTATATGATTGTTTGTATTCTTAGGAGGCTGGAGGGGGTCAATTCACGAATGGAATGTCATATCTCTTTGTTATGCTTCCAATGGCAGGATAAATTATCATCAAGCAAAGTTGCCGCAGAAATTGCTGTTGCAAAAGCTATTGAAACTGATACACTTCTTGTTATGGAGAAACTTCAGAAGGTTGGCTGTGGATTGAATTTATGATCAATATGCTGAATCTTTTGCA
>CAODLS010244795.1:0-15797 GCA_948243855.1 Flueggea neowawraea
GCCAAAACTTTGATGAATTTAAGCACTACATCAAAAGCAATAAATTTGATCAAGGATTTCATCCTTGTCAAGAGGATAGGATCATATAAAAAAATGTGTCATCATATTGAAAATTTTTAAAATATTCACTCCACTTATCAAAAACAATTTATGCATCATTTAAAAATATTTTACACACATCATTTCTCCCCCTTTTGAAAATGATTTGTCCATAATTTTTTAAAACTTCTTTCCTCCCCCTTTTTAAATCAAAACAACATCAAAAAATGAGAGGAGTTGAGAAAGTTGAAAAGACAGTATGAATGTTGGCATCTCTAATGATGTAGGACCTTTGCTCCAAGGATGTTAAACCTTTCTACAATAGAGACCCGCTCTGATACCACTTGTTGGAGATTTTTTCTAGGGATGCCTTCGTTAAGTTTGGAGAGCGGAAGCGAGTTGAAGTGAAGAGAGAAAACAACACCGCAATCTAGAGTGATTCGGCCAACTATGCCTACGTCCACTACCTATGTCTCACCACTTAGGATTTTCACTATAACGGTGATTGATTATAGCTCAATCCAACAAATCCTTACACCAAGGTTGATTGCGCATCACACCTCTAAAGCCAACAAGGTTGATTGCGGCTCACAACTCTAAAGCCTACACAAGGTTGATTTTCGGCTCAAATCTCTAAAACCATTACAATATTTTTTTTAGGCTCACAATAAATCTTTCCCCACACTCTTAAAGAGTTTACAAAACTGAATACAAATGTTGAAAGCTCTATGCTAAAGTTGATGGTGTAGACATAATGCTCTTGATATTTTCTCTAGCTTGATTTTGGTGTTTTGGGGGTGATGGAATGATGAAAATGTTTGGGACTTGAAATCATATGATCATCCACATTTTTCTACCCTTCCTTGATGTATTTATAGCTTTTCTAAGCTATGTGACCGTTGCATTGAAGAAACTAGCCGTTGGAGTTCATTTATAGCTATTGTAGCTTTCTAGATCCTTTACAACATACGTTAGCATCACACGACATACGTAGATCATGATGTAAATCCAAATTACATACATTGTACACATATGTCGTACGTTGATCATGTCATCCTCCCAGTCAATGTGCATTGTATGTTCTCTACGTACATGGTTCACCTTTACAACGTGCATTGTGTATGTATAACGTATAGTATTCTTGGTCTGGAATGATCCAGTAGCCTTTGTTTACTTTTCGTGCAACGTCTACGTGCTTTGTACATTTCTCTACGTACGTTGCATATCCATAACGTACGTTGTAAACACATAACGTACGTTGTGGCACTTCCAATGGCTTGTTTTGCAATTCCAAGCTTACCAACGTGTTTCACTTCAAGTCAAACATTTTGAACATCATCAAAATATAAAAGGAACTTAATGTTGATCACCCATGATCCAACCATGAATCTCAATATAATAATTTGCCTCAAGAGAGAGATTGGTTGTTTGCTTAAGAGATTTGCACTAAGCTGAAATTGTTCTATAATGTGACTAAATTTTTTTCTGTTATGAAATATCCTACGACCAACATATATTTTTAAAAAATCTATGAAATTAAGTTGCATTGAATCAATGGATACTTTCTCCTGATCAAACTATTGCTGAGATGGGTTTAAAAATGCTAACTAAGTTTGATAAGTATTGGAGTGTGGTACATGAAATAATGGGTGTAGCTGTTGTTTTAGATCCAAGGTATAAGATGCCATTGCTTAATTTTTTTTTACAAGAGTTTGTGGGACTGATTCTAGTGTTCAGATTGATAGCATTAAGAAATTATGCTTTGACTTGGTTGATGACTATCAAGAGAAAATGAATACATAAAAAGGAAAATTTTCAGTAATTAGATTCCTCTCAATGCGAAGGAGATGAGTTATCTGATTATGATCTTATGCAAAAGAGAGCTAAAACTACATGTGCAAAAAATGAATTAGATCATTATTTGGAGGAAGAAGTATTGCCTAGAACATCAGACTTTAATATTTTACCTTGGTGGAAAATAAATGGAGTTAAATATCCTTCTTTGCAAGCTATAGCTAGAAACATGTTATCCATTCCTGTATCTAAGTGAGTCTGCTTTTAGTACTAGTGGCAGAATGGTTAGTAAACACCATAGTATACTGCACTCAAAAACTATGGAAGCTTTAATGTGCTCTCAAAGTTGGCTATGGTCTACTGAATCTAAAGATAATATTAAATATATAATGCATTTTAGTTTTAATTTTGATTTAATATTTATCATGTGAAATTTATGTCTTTGATGGACAAGAAATGAATTGTGATGGATATGCTACTATTCACGAAGACATGGGTGATGGTAATGATATAGAAATTGATACTACAAGTAAGCATTAGTCATTTTTTTAATTACTTTAAATATTCTATATATTAATTCTCCTTAAATATTATCCTTCCAATTGATTTACTAACTTCAATTTTATATTGTTTAATTTCATTATTGCAGCTGAACAAAAATCTAATTGAAGTTGAAAATCAACTGTTGGTGTTTTTAATTTTTCTAGATGTTTTTTTTTTTGATATTTTGACATGTTGAGTTTAGTTTTGATGATAATCAATGCAAAACATTAATGAAAAAGGTGTAAAATTACAGACTTGCTGATATCTGGCCAAAAAGCACCTTATAAGTCATCAAAGTGTGTTGATGCATGTTGAACTGGCTTCTACGCACATAAAAGGGCTAACAAGGCATGTACATGAGAAGCAAATGCTACTGGAAATTATTTATGCTCATCTACGCACGCAAATAATAATACAACACACGTTGACGAAGTTCAGATTGATGAGGAGAAAGCCAAGGCACGCAGATGCACGTTGATTGGCAGAGCAAGGCACGTAGATGGATCAAAGGTGCATTCTTGATGAAACTGCTCTATGCACGTTAAAGAGAAGCAACACACGTAGACGAGGATGAGCTGGACTAACTGACAAAAGAAAGACACTTTTCAGAATTTTGAATTTGAACATTCTCTTACACAAATCACGTGCAAAATCAAAGGTACAGACTTTGACAGAATGACAATGTATGTTGAAGGCCAAAAAATTAATGTAGAAGAAGTCTGGGTGAAAATTGCACATTCTAGAATTCAGAGCAATGCATGTTGAAGAGTGATCAACGCACATAGAAGTATGAACAACGCACGTAGATGATCACCAACGCATGTAAATGCTAATCCAATCAAACCCGAGACGACTGGAGTTCTGGCAATGCACGTAAAATTGCTATCAACACATAGAGAATCCAGATGGAATAATGAACTACGCGAGTAGATGAGGAACAATGCACGTAGTGAAGGATGACATCATTACTGAGCAGAATTTGTTTTATCTCTCAACAGCTACTTCAAGGCTCCAACGGCTATATTTTTACAAGTGTCTATAAAAAGACATCCCAAAACAGAAGAGAAGAAAGAGATACCATTGCCAAGACTTACTAATCATTTTATCTCTCTTCTCTACCTTTATAACCCATTTGAGCTATTGTACTTGCATATATTTATAGGTTTGTGTGAGCTTATATTTTGAAATATATTTGGGTTGATTAGTAACAAGCAAGGTTATTTGCTTGAGGGTAGTTAGGTTTCCTTATTGATCCTTGAAAAACAAGAGTGGTTGCTAGTTAGCCTTAGCAAACTAATGGGTAACGGTTTGCTAGTTGATCGCACAAAAACTAGAGGTTTGGTTTGCTTGTTTTGTCCAAAAAACAAGCGGATACGGTTTACTAGTTGAGCCTGCAAAAACTAGAGGTTTTGTTTGCTTGTATTGTCCTGAAAACAAGTGGATAAGGTTTTCTAGTTCAGCCCCGCAAAAACTAGAGACACGGTTTTTTTATTGATCCCGCAAAAACAAGGTGTAATGGTTTGCTTGCATAGCTTGCAAAAACAAGTGTTGTAAATAGTTTCCCTCCACCCGTAAGAGAGGAGATAGTTGATTAAACTCTCTAGTGGATCTAGATGAGTTGATGTAGGTCAAGAGGATCGAACCACTATAAATACTAGGCTCTGATTTTCTCTCTCCCTTACTCTCTTTATCTTACTTTATATTTGCATTATCTTGTTTGTGAATTGGTGATTTTATTATTTCCGCATTTAATTTTGATGTTGTTTGTAAAAGAACTATGCTATTTGCTTTAATTTGCAAAATATTTTCAACAAAGTTTTTAGCTTGATAAAACTCCAATTCTCCCCCCTCTTAGAGTGCAATTTTCATTGGGACCAACTGTGTTTTCATGATGAACATAAATTGTTCAAGTAGAAAATATTTTTGATTGTTCTGACCATGGAATCTGCATAATTTTTTTGATATGCATGTCAACTAACTAAAAATCCCATATTTTGAATTGTGAATGGATTTGTCATATGACCACCTAAAATTCAAATTGGAGGCTGATTATATATTGAAATAACAGTATTGTTGGATCATGGGTGATCAACAATAAGTTCCTTATGTTTTTTGATGATGAACAAAAGGTTTTGATGATGAACAAAATGTTTGACTTGAAGTGGAACATGTTGGAAGGCTTAGAGTTGCGAAATAAGGCTCTGCAAAGCAACAACGTACGTTACAACAAAGCTGAAGTATGTTATCTGGAAAACGTCATGATCAACGTACGTTGGATAAAACCACAACGTACGTTATGGACAACAACGTACGTAGAAAATATGCAAAGTACGTAGACGTGGCTCAGGCAGAAAACAGAAGCTATTGGATCCTTAACAACGTACGTCATACATACACAACGTACATAGCAAAGAGAACAACGTACGTAGAGAAATCGCAACTTATGTTATCTGGGAAGCCGACATGATCAACGTACGTCATGAGTATTACAACGTACGTCAACTGGATGATCAACGTATCTTACAAATTGCCAATGTACGTTAGCTGAGTTACAAAAAGCTGCAACTGCATTAAATGCACTCCAACAGCTAGTTTGCCACCACCAACGGTCATATGGCATGAAAATGCTATAAATACATCAAGAGATGGGCAGAAACGTGTGGAACAACATCAGAACTCATTGTGCCAAATTTCATATCAATTCCAACCTAGAAAAACAACCAATCAAGTTAGAGATCAAAGGTCAAGCATCAAGCTCAAATATCAAACTCTAGCATAGTGCTTCATTGTTTGTAAACCAGCTGTATACACTTTGAGAGTGTGATTTAGGTTTGTTGTAATCCTATAGAAAATAACATTGTAGATGTTTGTTGTGAACCTAAGTATAAAACAACATTTAGAGAGGTTTGTTGTGAACCTATAGAAAACAACATTGTGAGGCCTTAGAGGTGTTGAGCCAGAATCAACCTCGTGTATTGGTCTTATTGGATTGAGCCGCAATCAATCATCGATAATGAAAAGCCTAAGTGAGACTTAGGTAGTGGATGTAGGTAAGGTTGGCCGAACCACTATAAAATCTTTGTGTCGATTTCGCTCTCACTTTTCAAGTCGCTTCCATTCATACAAAAGCTCATACCAAAATTCTCCAATAAACCTATGTGTCTGAAGCTACCATCCACTCACCTAGATGTCCAAGCTCTAAGGTCAGGTACCACTGTCGGCGACTGATCCCGCTGATAGGAACACAAAGCTGAAACAAAGATATCAGAAACAAAGTAAGCGAGACACTGGTACTGTGGCTGTACCGAAATACGTTCACATGCATATGCGAACTCATAAGCTCAAACAATCCCCCAAAAACTCATATCAGGCGAAGATCTAACACTCACAACCCAAAAATCAGAATCTATGTAAAATTATGATTTGGCCCCTAAAATTTTGTAAAATCACATTGTAGCCCCAGAACCTCGTAAAATTACAAACTAGTCCTCAAAGTTTCAGAAATTACAAACGGATACTCCAAGAAGTCAGAATTCCCAAATGAGTCCTCAAACTCTCCGAATTTACGAAACTAGCTTATTTCCTCAAAATTTCAAATATGACTCTAAGGTTTTTCTAAGTTTTCCAAAATTACTACAACTCAAGTTTCTAAAACTACAAACCTAGAGGAAACTTTTCAGAAATTTACAAAGCTAGATAAATGACAAAAGTTTATTCTCAAAATACGAAACTCTCGATTCGTCCGACAAAAATCGAAACTACACTCCCACATTGGCCGATCTCAACCTCTAAAAAATTAATCCATCAACAATTTCATCAAATATGTTTAAAATTCGCTCAAAATCCATCAAAATCGTCCAAACTTAACCCACTTCAAGAACTCATCAAATCCTTCGATTCAAAGCTCAAATTGTGTTCCTTTAACCTTAAAGTAGTCTAATTTAACAACCCTTAGCATCCATTAACTAAAAATCATAAGAAAATCTGAACCCTAACTCAAAATGGCCCAAAATGGATTTTTCGAATCAAAAGGATGAAAATAAGTTAAAAACTAAGAAAGAGAAGTAATCTTACATCAGAAAATGATTAGGGATCAAGGAGAGGCAATGAGGGAGCAAAGGAACGAATTTGGAGCGTTTTAAAGAGAGAAAGATGAGTGAGAGCCGACGAGTTCGAGTGGAGGTATATATATACCCCTGCCCAAAATGACTTTGTTATTGCAAAAATCGCATTGCTCACTCGAGTGACGTAGCATCTTACTCGAGTGACACACCTCTTACTCGAGTAATACTTTCTCTCACTCGAGTGATGTTTTCCCAGGTGTTCATCATGTTCATCCGGGAACACGGCTCACTCAAGTGACCAAATGGATTACTCGAGTAATCTATACCTTGTTTCACTCGAGTAATATAGAATGGCTTAATCGAGTAGCTCCTCTTAAAACCATTAATCACCAACTCGACACCCTAATCGTTCAATATCAAATCGGGATTAAACAGAAATTGACAGAAACCTCGTCGGAAAGGGCAAGATATTACAGTGAGAATGAGTAATGGCCGAATGAGAGTCAGTGAGGGGTATTTATAGACCTAACTGCCAAAATGCAGCGTTGCATTTGAAAATAGCCTATTCTGAGCACATCTAAGTGCATAGTAGTTCATCTATGTGTGTAGTGGAAGTCCTACATGTGTAGATAATCCCACAACGTGTTTAGACATGCGTTTCAGCAACCCAAAAATTCCACATCCAAGATCAACGTGCGTAGGAAACCTTCCACGCACGCAACAGACCTTCTACGCGCGTTGATGAACACTCATGTGCGTAGAGGAATCCCAGTAGCTCCAGTCCATTTTTGCTTGATGATCTAAGTGTGTAGATGTCCTTTAACGCACGCATACAAACCCTTGGATGCATTTCATGAGAAAAAATTGAACTTCCAACATATCTCTAACTTAGAAACACAAACTTCAATACTCCTGGAACAAATCTAACAACCTAACCTTGTAAATCATCATCGATTGACACTCTCAATCATCAAAACATCATCTCGAACATCCAGAATCGAATCAGAGACGAACAAATTTCAACCGAAATTAAACGAGGTACAACAGAAGATCTAACCAGAATGGGCGGGGTATTACAATAAACATGAGTGTAGATGCCAAAAAAGGAAGCTAATTTGAAACTTGGATTTTTTTTTTTGAATTAGCAACGAAAAAAGAAAAGAAGAATGAACAAAAAAAAAGAACATTTTCACCTTTTTGGTCCTTGATTTCATATGAAATGAGGAGTTTCAATGAATGGATTTGTTACCTTGTTAAAGTTTTGGGATTAAAACCACATTCAATGAATTTTTGTGTAGACGTCCTACTTTAAGCTTTTTTTTTTTTGTTTTTGGTGGTTGATCGATGTTAAAATTGAATGCTTTGAAGAAATTCGAATCCCTTTTTTGGTTTTGAATATGTTTGAAACTGTTAAATTTTAGATTTTGATGGGAATATCTATTTTTTAGGAGATGCAACTCTTATTTTTTAGGTGATTGAACTCATCCACTTTTTAGATTTTTTTTATGGCTATTTTTAGAAATTTCTTCTATTTTTATGGATATATTTAGTTAAATTTTTGAAGTGGTCATTCATAAAATATGTTTTAGTTTGATGGATTATTTATGAAAAAAACCCCAAATATTTACAACCATCCGCGTTAATTTTTTCCTAAAAATAGAGTAAACAAAAAAATGGATAGTAACTGACAAAATGCTAATAAAAACAAAAATTCAATGCAATAGAAAAAAACGTAAAATAAAATACTTTATTTATGGAAAAAATAGTTGAACGTATAATTTTGTAAATATTTTTCACTTTTTATTGTATGTTAGATGATTTTCCTAAGAGCATGTCCAAATAAGCTCCTTAACAGTACGCCTTAACAAAAATAAAGAGTTGGTTATGAAAAATTTGCTCCAACATCTTTTAATAGCATCATGTTAAACCGGATCTGCCCATGATGATAATGGGTAAAACCCGAGTCCGTTAATTATTGGGTTAATTGACGATTCCAACCAACACATAGTTGGTTGTGGGCTTCTTAATTCGGCCATGCAAACCCAATTAGCAACATTCTAGTATAATCTAGAAGGTTCTTTCTTTTTACATATGAGATATATATGTAAGAAAATAAAAGAAAAAAACAAGAAGGAAAGAAAGAAAGAAAGAACGTTTTTTTTTCATTCTCTCTCCCTTAAAAACTCATGTTTTTTTCATAAGAAGAAAAATGAAGAGTGGTCTTCTCTTCTGGTTCATCCTGATCCGGGAAAGCTCTTAGACTACGATTAATTGGTTGTTCTCATATGTAGTTCAACTAGAGAGGCTTGCTAAGATCTTATCTTCTTGTTGTTCTTGCTAGATTATGAGGTAGGATCTCGATTCTTACTCGTTTCCACTCATTATACAGTTTGTCTATATGTTTTTTGTATGCTTTCATTGGTATCAGAGCACTACAACAATTTTTTATGTGTTTTCGTTGAAAATATACATGTCTCTATGTTTGTACCATGCTTAGGAGTCACTATGTAATTTTTTGTATTCGACTTCTTGTTGTTTTGGTTTGACTTTTATGTCCGACAGTGTAAACTCCAAATTTAAAAGTGTGAATTTCGAGAAACTAAATATACTAGTAGACTCAAGAGGCTCAATTACATACCTTGTCAAAATTTCGTCTAAAAATACCATCGGGAAGGTCATTAAATCGAACAAAACCCGATTAGGTCTGGTATGTGAGGTTGAAAATCCTACATGAATAAAGACAAACGTGGCAAATTCTAATTCGATGAGCAAAACATATGGACCAATCAGATCCCAACTCCTGGCAATGGTCAACTGAGTTTGACTTTGACTGTATACCACGTGTGCACGCCTTGGTCGAATGAGAGGACGACACGAGGTAGTAGTAGCCACACAAACTTCCACGAGATCGACACATGGCATAAATGATTGGTCAGCCATGTCATCTACCTCATCCACTTACGGAGCACCACATGGCACATGGGCCATGCTGGTAGCCACGTCATCGACAGTTGGCAAGGCTGACTGTTCAAAAGTTTGCACACGTGGACCATCCAGAAGCTCACACGTGGACCATGTCAGCAAAACCATGTTATTAGCCACGTGGCGCAGGCATGACCAACCAGTTGTACATGTGGATGAATCATATGTTGACACGTGTCAACATATGCCACGTGGCACTGCAACATTGTCCGACACGCGTACGTTCCATGTTGGTCCAGACGCCATATAGACACAATCAGAGGCTGAGACATGTCATTTGGTAACATATGGACCTTTTAGATGATGACACGTGGTGGGCATTGCAAACAGCGTGTGGTAGCGCGTGACAGTGACTGAACAGACGCGCACACACCTCCCGTTGCAAGTGTCAGTGCGCGCGGTGTCCTCAGGCATCCAAATTTTTCCAAATTTTACAGAAATAATTTTTACACTTTTTTGGGATTTTTTGGCATATTTTGCATAATTTTTTGAATACTAGAACCAATTTTTCTTAAATTATTTGATATTATAAAATGTAAATCATGCATTTTCAATTTGAATTATTATTTTGAAAAAATTATTTTATTCATGTATATTATTTTGTATTTTATACATATTGTCTGGTTACTTCGATTGAATGTATATTTAATCAATATGATACATCAGTTATACTAACCCACCTCTCCGTGTCTGTTTTAGATGGTGAGATATTGCATACCCATGGTAGCCAGAGGCCTAACCATTCAAGGTAGGTTGAGACATATGGTGGAAAATTTAGGGACTATTAGGATTGATTGCAACACTCGTAGAGATGATATTGATAGGGTAGTATCGCATATTGTTCATATGAACAATGGATGCCAAAAATTTGTGCGGCATGGTGGTTTTAGACTGGGAACTAACCTTAACTGGATAATTCAGGTGGTGTTTGACTCATTCACAAAATCTATCCTCAAATGATGGTTTGCTCTCTCCATAATTGAAGGACATTATAGAGCCACCCTTAGGGTGTTCTTGGTTGCCTTAGCTAGGAAAGGCGTGCTTAAGCGTATGCAGCCTAACCACTGTAAGTACTCGGTCTCGATGTACAATGGAACTCCGAAAGGGGGGTGGATTAGAGTTTTAGATATTTAAAAAATTTGTTGAAAACTTTTTCAAGTTAAATCAAATAGCAAAGTTTTATACAAGTAAAATCAAAGTATAAATGCGAAAGCAATAAAACTACCAATTCACAAACAAGATAATGCAAATATGAAGCAATGTAAAGAGAGTAAAGGAGAGAGAAAACAAAGCCTCGATTTATAGTGGTTTGGTCCTCTTGACCTACGTCCACTCTGTTAGTTTTAGTGCCCTAATCCAATCAATTATGTACATTGTCATTCAATTTATCATTTAATAAAGAGACATTTCATTTCATATCTATGAAATATTATATCCATGAATAGTTGATTCTTTCTTATGTCATCAAGTGTGTGTCTTGATAGTAAAACCATAAGGTAAATAGAATACTATTCTAAATGTCCCTAATCGATTATTATCATGGGAATGATTATAAACTAAGGTTAATACGTTGCTAAAAGGATAATTACATTTTACTGATTATGGATATGGGATGTCACTTAGAGCATAGATACATGTTGGGAACATGTATTAGACTGACCCGCTATGAAAGCATTTCATGGAGTAATGTCACAAGTAGCTTTCATGCAGCGGTGATATTTAAGTCCTCTGACCAAAACTCACTATCAACTCCTACATGAGGAATCACATGTTTTGACTTAGTCAAACGTTATTCATAAACAATAAAGGTTATGATTGGATATGTCATGAATCTTGTAGAAGAGTGATAGTGAGAGTGACAAATTTGTTCCTCTTAAGAAGAGTGATACGTTTTAGGCCATTTCATGAGTAGGATTGATGGAATGTATGCATAATCTAATGAATTGATAAAGGGTTATCAATGTCATTTGTTATATCAATCTACTTGGGATCAAGAAACACATTAAGCAATATAAGGTTGACATATGACCATGCTTTATGCTTAAATAAGATATCATGAGACAAAATGACTAAATATCAAACTGTGAAAGGTTAACTCAGATCACCGACATCCACTCCATTTTGGGATGCCATAATGTATTATTAGATACGACTTATGGACTTTGAGGCGAAGTTCTAGGACAAGCCCATTGCCAAGTTCAAGTAGGCCTATTGGGTCACACACAAGAATGAATTGAATCGGATCAGAAATATTCTCTCTTGGTAATTAAATTATTAAAATTATTAATTTGATTAATCAGTATTAATTGGGGTTTGATGATTTAAGTCTTAAATATGATATAAGACTTAATCCATTAATGTAATTGACTTTTAATATAAATCACTAATTGTTAGATCATAGGTGATCAAAAATAAGTTCTTTATGTGTTTTGATGATGAGCAAAAGGTTTTGAAGATGAGCAAAACGTTTGACTTGAAGTGAAACACGTTGGAAGGCTTATAGTTGCAAAACAGGGCTCTGCAAAGCAACAACGTACATTACAACAAAGCTGAAGTACGTTATCTGGAAAACGTCATGATCAACGTATGTTGGATAAAACCAAAACGTACCTTATGGACAACAACATACGTAGAAAATAAGCAAAGTACGTAGACGTGGCTCAGGCAGAAAACAGAAGCTACTGGATCCTTAACAACATACGTCATACATACACAACGTAAGTAGCAAAGAGAACAACGTACGTAGAGAAATAACAACGTATGTTATCTGGGACGCCGATATGATCAACGTACGTCATGAGTATTACAACGTACTTTAACTGGATGATCAACGTACATCTTAAAAATTGCCAACGTACCTTAGCTGAGTCACAGAAAGTTGCAACTGCATTAAATGCACTCCAACGGCTAGTTTGCCACCACCAACGGTTATATGGCATGAAAATGCTATAAATACATCAAGAGAAGGGCAGAAACGTGTGGAACAACATCAGAACTCATTATGCCAAATTTCATATCAATTCCAACCTAGAAAAACAACCAATCAAATTAGAGATCAAAGGTCAAGCATCAAGCTCAAATATCAAATCTAGCATAGTGCTTCATTGTTTGTAAATCAGTTGTATATACTTTGAGAGTGTGATTTAGGTTTGTTGTAAGCCTACAGAAAACAACATTGTAGATGTTTGTTGTGAACATAAGTATAAAACAACATTTAGAGAGGTTTGTTGTGAACATATAGAAAACAACATTGTGAGGCCTTAGAGGTGTTGAGCCGGAATCAACCTCGTGTATTGGCCTTGTTGGATTGAGCCGCAATCAATCATCGATAATGAAAAGCCTAAGTGAGACTTAGGTAGTGGATGTAGGCAAGGTTGGCCGAACCACTATAAAATCTTTGTGTTGATTTCGCTCTCACTTTTCAAGTCACTTCCGTTCATACAAAAGCTCATACCGAAATTCTCCAACAAGCCTATATGTCTGAAACTACCATCCACTCACCTAGATGTCTAAGCTCTAAGGTCAGGTACCACTGTCAGCGACTGATCCCACTGATAGGAACACGACGTTGAAACAAAGATATCAAAAACAAAGTAAGCGAGACACTGGTACTGGCGATGTACCGAAATACGTGCGCATGCATATGCAAACTCATAAGCTCGAACAATCCCCCATAAACTCATATCGGTCGAAGATCTAACACTCACAACCCATAAATCAGAATCTATGTAAAATTATGATTTGACTCCTAAAATTTTGTAAAATCACATTATAGCCCCAGGACCTCGTAAAATTACAAACTAGTCCTCAAAGTTTTAGAAATTACAAACGGATACTCCAAGAAGTCAAAATTCCCGAATGAGTCCTCAAACTCTCTGAATTTACGAAACTAGCTTATTTCCTCAAAATTTCAAATATGACTCTAAGTTTTCTCTAAGTTTTCCAAAATTACAAAACTATAACTCAAGTTTCTAAAATTACAAACCTAGAGGAAAATTTTCAGAAATTTACAAAACTAAATAAAGGATAAAAGTTTATTCCCAAAAATACGAAACTCTCGATTCGACCGACAAAAATTGAAACTACACTCCCACATTGGTTGATCTCAACCTCTAGAACATTATGTGAGATGGGCTAAGCTCCCATAGACGATTCGCCTTAGACACCAGTCATGATCCGAAAACAAGTCGTGACACTCACCTACCAATATCACTTTTGATCTGTCTCCCAACGTCTCCCATTGCTTCTCTTTGCTTCCACTTTGATTCTTGAGGTAAGAAACGTCTATTAATCTCTTTTTCCCTTTATTTTTGCTTCACATTCATCCATCTAGGGTTTTGGCTGAATTGAAAGGTGAGTTCGAATCTTCTTTTTTCTATGGAAATGGAAGTTTAATGTGATTAGATTATGATTGTTTAGGGTAAAAAACATAGGATTTTAGCTTCAGTTTTGGAGGTTTTTGTGTTTGGACGAAATGGGTTTGTATGGAGCTAGGGTTTCAGATTTTGATGGATTTCTTGTTAAATTTGGAGTTGTTTTTGATATATCTTGATGGATTAGAGTTAGAAATACTTAGATTTGAGTTGGGTGTTGAAATTTGATGGTTTGTTTGTATGGGTCATAGAAATCCAAATTTAAAAGTGGAAATTCTTGATGATTTTGAGTTTGTTTGCAGAACTGGATGTTAGATTCATGTTCAGGAGGTCGATTATAGTCAATGTGGGTGATTGGGTAAGTCGGGGCATTGATCAAATCGAGATTTTGCTATTTTTTAGAATAAATTTTTGTCTTTCACTTAGTTTTGTAAATTTCTGAAAAGTTTGCATAGATTTGTAATTTTAGAAACTTGAGGTTTGGATTTGTAATTTTGGAAAACTGGAAGACAGATTGGTAATTTTACGAGATGTTCGATTTTCGAGGCCAGAGGTATAAATCTTCATTCGAAATAGGTTTCTCAGGGTCAATGTATGCATTTGCATTACATGCATTTTTTGTACCGCCACAGTACCAGTATCGTAACTTTGATTCTGCTTTTGTAACTGTTTCAGCTCCGTGTTTCAGTAAGTGTGATCAGTTAGCCACCGATGGTGCATGACTGGGCCATCGAGCTTTGATAGTCAGGTGAGTGGATGACATCCTCAGACACATAGACTGTGTCTCTCTAAATTATATTTTTTTGTTGTGCTACGACTATAGCATTTAATTTAGAATAACTAAAGGATTGGTAATATCCTAAAATCTGACATACATGAAACCCTCTGTGATGAAAATGTAGTTTGGAAACTATTATGTTTTTAATTTTTGAAATAAATATCGAGTTTTGATATTTATTGTAATTTCTGAAATAGATACTCCGTTTTGGGATTTTAATAAACTTTTTGGTAAAAAGTATTTTATCTGGATTTTTGGATGTTTTTGCTAAAAAACTGGTTATGACTTTAATAATCAGTGAATATGTATGTATGTATGTATGTATGTATGTATGTATGTATGCATGCATTTATGTATGCATATCTCCCTTTGTTTTTGATATGTTCTATAGTCTATTGCATGACTGATGATTTTGATTTAATTATACAATATATGTTTTCGGATATGGGGCACCTGTGCTACGTAAGGTAAACGTAGCATTTGGTATACCAATACTTTAAGAAGACCCTAGCTACCAGGGAGTGTTGGTAGCTGTGTATCGTGGCCCGATGTATGATTTTTTATTGATCAGTGGCGAAGACCATGTATATCACACTTGGGTTGTGGTGGAGACCACACCTGTTTTATCATGATCTTTGATCCCTTATCCACAATATTATGTTTTCACAACTGTTATTATCATTATTATGACGCCCGTGTTGCAACTTTTTTATTCTGGAAATTTCCTGATAAGCTAAAAAGAGTTTTTTACTTCTATTCTGTAATTTTTGATAAAGCCTAAAAGGTTTTGAACTTTGTCTTTGAAACTTTTGATAACTAAAAGGTTTTGAAGGATTTTACGTTCGTTTTAATAGTATACTAGCTTTGATAAAGTATGAAAACGTTTTTGAAAAGTTTTGATAGTTCCCAAATATATGTGTGCATGTTGTATGCTTGCTTGCAAATGTTTTCGAAATGATTTTGAAACACTGCTACGTATGTAACGTGTATAGATATGTACTTTTCCTTATATCTATTTGCGGTATTTTTGAACTGTTTTCAAAACAGTCTTTGTGAGGCATGTATGAGGCGTTCTAGAGTGTTGTTCCTCACTGGGTTCTTACCCCCTTTCTTTTTGTTTTGTCTATGTTTATTCTTATCCTGCACGTGATTTTGTTGATCACGTTCTTTGGCAACCCGATACTAGGTGAGGTATTTTGAAGTGGCAATTAACACCCTTTTGTT
>CAODLS010244803.1:0-13574 GCA_948243855.1 Flueggea neowawraea
TTTCAGGGTCAGGGCAGCTTCAGTTCCTGAGAGCACTAGTGAGAATGAGACATCAAATGCTCTCATCAGAACTCTTCAGCTTGGAGCCATGTTTGCATTGTGGTATCTTTTAAATATTTACTTCAACATCTTCAACAAACAGGTTTGTTTATATCAAGTTTGACATGCTTCTGTTAAATGCTTCTGTTAAGCCTTTTTAGTTAACTTGATCTCTATTTTTTTCTTCTGTCTCGTTTTTGGTTAAATAGTAATTGTTTTGTTGAGTGGTCACTATATCGTGTTTATATCTTTACAAGAAATTCCCTGATGAATATTTTACAATTATTTAGCTAGTCAAGTATGCAATCAACAGATTCTGATAAGAAATTTAGGATCAAGAAGAGATATGAAGTGGAAATGTGCATGATTGTGCAGCAAGAACAAAATGTCTTTAAATTTTTCCAGATATGCAAGAACCTGTACCCTGTTAGTACTGCCTTTGTATAGGTTCTGAAGATGTATCCATTTCCAGCAACGGTTACAGCATTCCAACATGGCTGCGGGACATCTATGATTATCACGATGTGGGCACTGAATCTCTATCCGAGGCCGCGCCTTACTCGCTCACAGGTATTTCAGTTCCTGTCAATTATGATGCTGTTTCTATTTAGTTCTGCAAGTACCAAAAAAAGTGTAGTATTGCTTGAATAAAGTCATTTTTCAGCTTACAGCAATCCTGCCACTGGCTCTGGCACACACAATGGGAAACCTTCTCACCAACGTTAGTCTTGGCAAAGTTGCAGTCTCTTTCACTCACACTATCAAGTCCATGGAGCCATTTTTCACTGTTTTGTTTGCAACCCTTTTTCTCGGCGAGGTAACAAAGATATCAATGCAATGAATGATCTTGAAAGAATCACAACGCATCCTGTTTCTTTCAGTCTGTTAATCCTATTGAAACTTGTTGGCTGTCTTATCTTTTGTTCAATTTTTCTTCAATTAAAACTTCATATTTGATTAACCATTACTGTTTTAATCTGGTCTCAATCTTCCCCACTCTTGTATACAGAGACCTACTCTTTGGGTGCTTTCCTCTCTTGTTCCAATAGTTGGAGGAGTGGCATTGGCGTCGTTCACTGAAGCCTCATTTAATTGGTAATAGACTAAATTTATGCTCAATCAGTGATCTAATATAGATGTTGTCTACTGCTGCATGAACTGCAAGCATTATTATCTTGCTCTAGTGTTTGAAATGTATTCTGGTTGAAAACAGGATTGGTTTCTGTACTGCAATGGCTTCGAACGTGACTAACCAATCTAGAAATGTTCTTAGCAAGAAGTTCATGGTTAATAAAGAGGTGAAACAATTTTCTGTTTCATTTCATTTTGATGTAAACATAGTTCACAAACAATTTTTTATTTTGAGCATCTGTAAATTCAGTTACTAGTTTGTTCTCTCATAACCAGCATTGTGCTCTTGACAGGAGGCATTAGACAACATCAATCTCTTCTCAGTAATTACCATAATCTCTTTCATTCTGTTAGTTCCCACTGCGATTTTCATGGAAGGCACCAAATTTACTCCTTCCTATCTACAATCTGCTGTGAGTACTCAGAGAACCTTTGATTGCAACTCCAAGAAGCTATTCTAACAATTTGGAACACATTTGCATAATCCTTCTCTTTTTTTTTTGGGTTTTGTTTCAGGCAAGCCAAGGTCTGAATATCAGGGAGCTATGCCTAAGATCTCTTCTCGCGGGTTTCTGCGTCCATTCTTATCAACAAGTATAAAATGAAATTCTCATAGCTTGAACATAAGTGGTTGTATCTTGTGGTTCTGCCTAATCTTAGTTGACATAGTATTGGTATATAATATAGTTTTGTCGTATAAATGTATTGAATGCTTCACTCATATAATATTAAAACAGTAAGTAATGTTCAGACAATATGTTCATGTTTATTTCGCAGGTCTCATACATGATACTACAAATGGTAAATCCTGTAACACATGCCGTAGGAAACTGTGTGAAGCGAGTAGTGGTGATAGTCTCATCAGTGATCTTCTTCCGAACACCCGTGTTGCCGATTAATTCCCTCGGTAGGTGCTACATAATTTTTGCAGTGACAGATTGATGAAGATCACTTTTTTATTAACGTACACATGCTATTTCAATTGTTGTTTGACTGTATGTTGGTTTTGGTTGCTGCAGGAACTGCTATAGCTCTAGCTGGAGTCTTCTCGTATTCAAGAGTAAAAAGGATAAATCCAAAGACAGGATCTGCCTGAACTCAATTTTTAGTGTAACTAAAATGTTTCTTAATCAGTCCAAACATGTAGAGGTTATGAATGCAAAATTGAATGGTGTATATGTTTTTTTTTTTTCGAAAGAAAATGACCCGACCCAAGTCGCTGACTTAAACACCCTACAACTCTAGTTGATTGGAGACAGAAACTTGAATTAGAATAGCAAGATATTAAAATTTTCCTGATGTGCATGCCATTTTGGGTTTTTTTTATTTAATTAGTCTTCTGTGTATATGTGTTGCACGTTATTAAAATCTTTTTATTTATAATTTAATTATTTTTTTAATATAAATATATATTTTTAAATTTTAATAGTCAATTTTTATAACATAAAATAAGAAAAAAATAATAAAAGAAATATATTATATAATAACAATATTCTAATAATAGTTTATCCTAATCATAATTATTTGATTTAAATTTATTGATAAAATTAAGGTTTTTTCAAGCGGTAAAGGAAAAAAAATTTATTAAAAAATTACAAATCAAAATTAATTATTCTAATAGAGATAAATACTTTTGATGACATATATTGTTAAATACGAATTTAGATAAATATTTATTTAAATAAATATTTATCTGAATGATGTATCCTAAAATTACATATATAATTGGGCAATAATTTTTAGCATTTCCATCTTATAAATGAATGTTATTGTTAAATTTATGTATTTTTTTTATATTTTGTATAGGTCAGAATCAATTTGCAAGAAATGGAATAAAAAATGCAAAGCAAGAAGGTTGAAGGCATGAAAGAATTAAAGGAAACGAATGGACAAAGAGTGGCCAGCCTCCATTGCGTGCACAAAATGAAGACAGAAAACGCCACTCTTGCAAAGAAACCGAGAGGAGCCACGGTCATAAAGTTGACCGTGGCTAGCCAAGCAACACGCCAACAAAACCAGTAGGTGGCCACGATCATGGAGCTGACCGTGGCACCCTGGTAGAGAGAGAAAAGTGTGGCGGATCAAGACAAAACAAGTCGGGACCAAAGCATATATCAATGGTATTTTTGAGAAATGGTTGCTAAGGTTTGTGGGGGACCCAAATGAAGTATAAAAGCACCTCATTCTCATCATTTAGGGCATCTTGGGCTGCACAATTATCAAAGAAAGATAGAATTTTTTTCTCTCATCAATTCCCAAGAAAATTCAAACATTGAAGAGGAAAGAGATGAGGAATTGAAGAAGTCTTCCATCATCAATTGAGAGAAGATTATTCTTTCCTTTTATCTTCTCTTTCTTTGTTTGAAAATATGTTTAGGATTTATTTTTTTTTGTTTTAAGTTTTATTTTGTAATTATGTTAACTTAATTTTCTTATTAGTGTATTAGAGATGTAAATTTTAAATTCATGTTGTTTTAATGAATGACTTTTATGTGTTTGTGCTTTTAATGTTATATTTATTGTTATTTGTGCCCTTTATTGCTATATCTATGGTTGGTGATAATTTTATTACTTGTTTTGCATTGAATAATGCTGTGTTTAGCTACCACAATATTATTTTTTACAAGTTCAAGTGATGAATTGAAAAACGAAGTTTGGGTTAGATGTACAAGCATAAAACTTGTTGAGTGCTAGAGTACGAATACTTGGTGCGTTCAAGGTGCTCGATGAAATTCTTCAATGATTCTAATGAGCTTAGTTTGGTTGAGTGTGACCAAAAGGACCCACCTATGAGACGTAGGTACGACTTGAGTGACCTTGGAAAATGCCTTGGGTGATTTATGTGGAGAGAATACTCACACACATTTCTTAAAACTCAATGTTCATTCATTAGACAACTAGACCCTTAATTTTATCTCGAATGTCCTAACATTTTCTTATTGTTGAATATCTTGTTTTAATTTATTGCTTACTCTTATTTACAAAAATCCCAAATCAACAACTTGACGTTTTTATTTATTTTTTCTTTATTTCTTGATCACATTTAAAACTGTTCCCTATGGAAAAGATACCTTAGGATACTCCTAAAATTTTTATTACTACAATCAATTCTTGTGCGCTTGTAAGAACCCGACCATTGAACAATTTTAAATCCAGTGTCTAAGATATTAATTAGTTATGTTACTAAAGATAAATACTTTTGGTGCCAGATATTGTTAAATACGAATAGAGATAAATATTTAACTGAATAATTTAAATCCATTTAAAAATAAAATATTTTCTTCAATTAATTATTTAATAATTATAGTAATTTAAAATTGAGAAGAGGGGTCCAAATTTTTTTTTCCACATACTGTCATTTATAGGTGTTATCATTATGATTATGATGATCGGAGATAGAAATTGTAACTAACCTTGTGATTTCCCAAATCATATATAATATAGGATTTCTCTAACCATTTGACGAATTGTGCAAGTGAATGTTACGACAAAAATACTACTAAGATGTAAATGTAGTGATTTCTCCAGGTTATATGTGGAATCTTAAAACTAGATTAATTAATTATAAAGTCAAAAAAAACATTTATGTTTTAGTTCCGTTAATATTTTAACACTTGAGTACAAATACTTAAGAATTCGCGTGGACAAATAAAAATTAATTACTTGTTTAGATAATTACCCCCTGATTGTATCGCTTCTGTAATTTTTGTTGATGTTTAAGCAATGAAGTTCTGTTTATTTCAGAAAGAAAAAAAAAACTAAACCCGTTTGTTCTTCCAACTCAATTTCAAAAGCTTAATTCTTCTCCGTCAAAATCTTCTTTCTTTTTCATCTTCTCTTTTTATCCTCATGTTCACCAAAAAAACGAGTTAACTAATTTTCTGACAGAAAGTTACTTCAGAATCTATAAACAGAACGAGGAGAGCGGTGAATGGATTGAAATGAGAAGCTTAGGTGAGCAAGTCATTGTGCTGGAGACTCTTGGTTCGTTTTCTGCTGCTCATAAAGATTTGGGTCTAAGCCATGGAAATTGAATTTATGATAACACAAATTGTAGGATGGCCACTCATATTTCTTTCAATCAACGCCTGATGGATTTCTGGCAAGGTGTTGCTGCCGTATTCAACTTAAACGACGGTTGAATGTCAACATATGGTTCTGTTTTCTTACCTCAAAACCAGTTAAATTATTAGTAGCTCAGTACTGCAGCTCTTGATCAATGTAGTCTCCATCTGCTTTGTCGTAAAATTGTCTACTTGTAACATTCATAATTAACAATCACCTTGTTTGAACAATAATTTTATTAATCTTATATATGATTGTATTCCTATATATATATAAGTGTCGTATAGGTAGGATAATGAATAATGAGATCCATACAACAACAACCAACCGGATATGCTCTAAGTTCGCCTTCCAAAATACCAAAATGTCATTCAAAATAGCAGAAATCAAATAAGATAAACAGATAATTCAACCGGCTAAGAGTGGCTCGGTGGGCCAAGGTTTGGGGGTGGCTGGGTCGTTGAGACTTGTGGTGGCTCATTGATCCGAAACAAGGGGTCTCAGTGGTTTTGAGTTGAGGTAGTTTGAATGTTATCTAGTAAAAGGTTAATGGGATTAGGTTTTGTGGGTTGGTTGAATTAGTATGACTCTCACTCTTATATTTTATGATTGTGGGTTCGAGTCTACTTGTGAGTAAAAAAAGATTAAGAGAGATTTTGGTAATATAGGTTAGTATAGGGTTTATTCCAGTTCAAAAAAAATAGCTAGGGGTGACTTAGTGTTTGATGTAATAATAACCCGTCTTGAAAGAATTCGGTTAAGTAGAGAAAAATTAAATGAAAACAAAAGAGTTAAATTATTACTTTTAATTTTTGGTAAAAATATAAAGAAAGAATTAATTACTCAGTTATTTTAATCATTCTAAATCAATTTTTATTTTTATTTTACAAGAAATTTGAAGCAAAAAAATAATAAATAAATAAATTATTTCTTTTGTTTTATCATGTTGACATTCGATATTGAAGCTACTGTGCTGCTGCTGTATGAATGCTAATTCTTTTTGGCTGATGTTTGTAAATGACCATCGATGTTTGAACTTACTTTTTTCTGCAATGTCATGCTACTGCTGCATGTGATGACTACTTGATTGATATATTATGAGCTGAAGAAAAGATCTCGAATAAAATTTGCTTTGTTCGGTGTTGTCTGGTCATGTTTAAGTTTGCTGACTTGAATCACTTGGATCCATTGGTTGATTAATTGTGCCCATGTTTAAGCAAACTTGTTGCTATCCGTAGACATAATTTATATTTTTTAGCTGATTTAGTGCATGTAGTCTGGAATTAAACGGGTCGAGAATATGATAAGTTGATTGCCTACATATGTCCTGTGCTGATTTTTTGTCGTCATAAAAAAAAGAGATTGGTAAGCCGAAGGCGAAACAATTGGTTGTATGTGCTTAATGTTAATTTGATGTTTTGAGTAAGGATGTCAAAAAAAAAAGTAAGGATTGTTGAACCAATGGTGATTAACATTTGGACCATCTTTATGTTTTTATGATGAACAAAAATTAGTAATTAAAGCAGTAAAGTACAAAATTCAATGAGATGACCAAATGATTCAATTGTTGGAGTAAAAAAAGTGTTACTCGAGTAAGATTCATACTCACTAGAGTAAAACAAGTTACAGTGGCATGAGAAAATAAAGTTTTCACTCAAGCAAGTTAGAGTTCACTCGAGCAAGCAAAAGAGCAAGAAAAACAAGTGGACACAAAGTTACTCGAGTAGAAATAAGCTCACTTGAGTAATCAAAGGCTCTAGAATAAATGAGAGTGTTGAAATCAAGGAATTTGAATATAGTGGCTTTGACAAAGGAGTTACTCGAGTAAATCATATATGACAGGAAATCAAGTATCAAATACACTCCAACGTATATATTATTGATCCCAACAGTCATATGGCTTAGAAATCTTATAAATACATAAAGAAAAGGCAAATAATGCATGAATAATCATGTGCTTTCATGTCTCAAATATGTAGATCAATTCATCAACCCCAAAATACTAAAACCAAACTAGAGAGAAGATCTTGAGCATCAAGCAAAAATATGTACTTCTAGCATAGAGCTTTCATTGTAAACTTTTTGTATACACATTGGGTGTGGAAAAAGTTTGTTGTAAGTCTTAGAAAATAACATTATAAGGGTTTTAAAGGTGTGAGTCTAGAGAGAAATCAACTTTGAGTTATGCTTTTAAGTTGTGAGCTTAAGAGATAATCAACTTTGAGTTAGGCTTTAGAGGTGTTGAGCCGGGAATCAACCTCTTTGTAAGGCCTTGTTGGATTGAGCCATAATCAATTAACGTTACAATGAATTTGAAAAAATTCATAGTGAGGAACTTAGGTAATAAACTTAGACAAGGTTAGCCGAACCATTCTAAATCTTGGTGTTCATTTTTCTCTCTTTTCTACACTCTAACGACTCAATCAAGGCAAGATCGAAAATCTACTAACAAGTGGTATTAGAGCATGTCTCTGGTCAAGAAAGCTTAACAACCTTGGAGTAAAGATCCTACCTTATCGGAGGTGAAGTTCTTATTGGTAATATCTTCCCCATTCTTCAATTCTCTTTAATTGTTTAATATATGTAATGGTTTGAAATAGCTAAGGGGAGAGAATATATATTTTTCTTGAATATATGCACAAATCGATTTAAAAAAGGAGAGTGAAAACTTATTTATTATTAAATATTTTTTATGATTACAAAAAACGAGAGAGTATTGAATGAATTTGCTATGATTTAATTGAAAAATGTAAAACTTTAATTTTTTTTGGTATGATCATATATATTACTTTGCATGATTCTACCCTCTTGACAAAGATAAAATATTTAATCAAATTTATTGCCCTTGATGTAACATTCAAATTCATGAAAGTTTGTCATCATAAAAAATAGAGAGATTACTGAACCAATAGTGGTTAACATTTGAATCCTTTTATATTTTGATGATGAATAAAACTTAGTAACAAGGTTTGCTTAAGAGAATGCAAAAATACACGGCAATTGAGTTTAAGATAAGACTTACTTAAATAAGAAATAAAGTTACTCGAGTAAAATATGTTCCAAAGGCATTATGAAATGAAGCTTTCACTCGAGCAAGTAGAAAATCCAGAAGCATCATTAGATAAGGACATACTCGAGTAAGAAATAAAACTGCTCGAGTAATCAAAGGATCATGTGTGAATCAAGGATCATTCAGAGTATTGAAATCATGGGATTTGATTACAACTGTCAAAATTCATGTTCACTCAAATGAGAAATAAAGTTACTCGAGTAAGTCATGTATGACAGAAAATCAAGCATCAAATGTACTCCAATAACTAGATTACCAATTTCAACAGTCGTATGGGCAAGAAATGCTATAAATACTTGAAGAAAAGGCATAGAAAGTCTGGATGGTCATATGCAAACATGGATCAAACATTTTCATCATTCCACCAATCCCAAAACATCAAAACCAAGTTAGAGAGAAAATCATGAGCATTAAACAAACACGTTTACTCTAGTATAGAACTTTCATTATAATCTTCTTGTAAACACTTTGTAACCAAAAATGTAATCTTCTTATAAACATTTTAGATGTGGTAAAAGTTTGTTGTGAACCTAGAAAAATAATATTGTAAGGCTTTAGATGTGTGGACCTTGAGAAAAATCAACCTTGGTGAAATTTTAAAGGTGCGAGTCAAAATCAACTTTAAGTTAGACTTTACAGGTGTGAACCAACAATTAACCTTATTGTAATTGACTTTGTTAGATTGAACCGTAATCAATCATCATTATAGTAAATTTGGAAATATCCTAAATGAGGAACTTAGACAATAAATGTGAGCAAAGTTGGTTAAACCATTCTAAATCTTGGTGTTTATTTTTCCTTTCTTACTCACACAACCCCATCAAGCCAAGACCTAAAATCATCCAACACCATGTTGCTGACAATCGTTAGACTCAACCTTATTAAAATATTGTGTGCTTTGGAATTTAAACCCACAATTTTTAGGGGTGTCAAAATGGCGGGTCGTGTTGCTCCACTCTAGTGACACAATTAAAGTCAACACAAACACGACCCATTTAATAAACGGTTGAAGCGACACGACAATATTATTAAACGGGTTGACACGACACAAGTCCATTTAATTAAATGGGTCGTGTTTTTTTTTTTAAATTTGACACGACTTGCCAACCCGTTCCACCTACTTAACCCGTAAAACAATTACACACAACCCATTTAACCCTGTTTATGACCCATTTTACCCATTTATGATCCATTTAACCTATTGAACATTCCAAGACAATTCAAATTAAAAATGCAATTAAAATAACACAAAAATTCAAATAAAATGTTCAAAGTTCATACGCAAATAAATATCAAAAAATACAAAGTTCATATATAAAAGTCCATACAAATTCAAAGTTCATACAAAATCTTAAATTAATAGTTTAAAATAATACTAAATTTTAGAAGTAGATGAAGATGGACCAAGATTAATTTCATTTATTTCTTCGGAACACTGTAATGATAGCTCCGCAACAACATCATTTGAAAGTTCACCCACCTCCAATTTGCTTGCATTTATAGAAAAATAAAAAGAGTTCATCAATAAAAAATAAATGCATAATTGTAGAATGCATAAATTAAAACAAAAAATTTAAATCATACGATGATCATCAAATAATCAATCTGGTGCACAAACCAAGGCTTCTACCACTAATTTAATCATCAAAACAAGAAGTCTGTTTTTTTAATGTATGAAATTCGGTCTTGTGGAAAATAAAGGATCCAACATACAAGGCCATTTGAACTTGTTACCAACTGGCAATGAACACTATTGGTAACACCCACTTAGCCACATCTTCGACACCGCACCAACACAGCAAGTCAGCAACACCATGTACAAGTTTAGCCTGGATTGGCCTTCTTTCTTATTTCATTTTGAAAATAAAAGAATTTAAATAATGTGATATAAATTTGTAAAATCTTGCTAATATAAACGAAGGTTCAAACTTCAACGTTTCTTTTGAATTGGGTTTCTTTTTTTTTTCCTTTTTACGGAAGAGAGGGTTATTTTGTTTCATTTTGGGAAAGAATTGGACAGCACAAGAAAATATGCTTGTGAAGATATGGGAACAAATTGATAAAGCTAGTATTCCAAACCCACGTGTGAAAAATCAGGCAAGTTTTTATTCCTTTAAGACTTTCCTAAGCAACAAATAGGAATATACCCATTCTGATTTTCAGAACAAAAAGGAAAATAAACAACAATTTATTAACAAAATTCGATTTTTGGAATTTAGGTCTGAACTAAATTAATAATAGTGGGAACAACATTTGGAGGAACTCTTTGGTTCCTCAAAGTTGCAAAAAAGGGGATCGAAGTTGCCGGGTTATCTCTCTATGTACATAGCTTTAACAAAAAATGTAATTAGATTAATTTTTCGTCACCAAATTGTATCCAAACAGTATTTAAGTAAGAACAAATGTAAGAACTAAGAAACATACCTCCTTTTGTCTCGATTGAAGAAAGCTTAGAGACAGAGACAACGTCGACCGTCGACGGTGTTCGAAAGGAGCAACAAAGACAAAGAGCAACGGGACAGAGAGCGTCGAAGGTGATAGAGAGCGGGATGAGAGAGGCGGCGAAGCTGTGACTTATGAGATTGAGAGGGTGAGAGAGAGGCTGAGGGCGACGATGGCGAAGTGAGTGAGTAGAGACGGAGTCTGAGTGAGAAGGCGAGACGACCGTGAGAGACTTGAGAGAGGCGGCTGAAATTAGGTTTAGGTTTTGATTTTGGGGGTGAAGGAACCGCGTGTGTGACTGTGTGTTAGTGTTGTACTGTCTCAATCTCAATATCTCATTCTCATATATATATATATATATATATATATAATTTATAAACAGATTTGCGAGTCGACACGGTCCGCAACATGACCCGTTTAGTTCGTATCATAAAAATGTCAACTCATTTATGATACAAACTCATTTAAGCCCAACCCTAACTCGTTAATTTTGTGTGTTACGCGTGTCATGTTATCATGTCGTGACCCATTTTGACACCGTAATAATTTTGTCCTTAAAGGGTGTTTCATTGGGTTGAGAGATGAATATGTGCAACATACCACCTAAACAGACAATTGAAGCTTGAATGTAGAGCTAACTATTGCACAATTACTGTCCAAAGTCTCACATTGGATAAGTGTGCAATGAGTAAAACGTTCATAAATATAAGGACTTGACTACTTAAATAATCAAAACTTTAACTTTTAGGTTTAGTGGTTGTAAACATATTAGTTGTGAGATGTTATTTAAGGACAATTGCATGATTATGTCGAGTTTATGTCAGGTTGCGAAAATTATGGTATTAGAATCACTCTGTATACAAACAACCTCAACTAGTGGCGATACTTGGGGATAAGGATGTCACAAACCTAAGGGTAGGAATTGTAACGTTCCACTACAGAAGACAATTGAAACTAACAGATCAAACTACCTGCTGCCAATGACATAACTAGAAAAACCAACAAGCTTGGGCTGAGTAAGAGTCAGGAAGTCTGGGTTGAGTAGCACATCCGTTAAGTAAGAGTCGGGATTTGGCAGTGGGCAAAGCGAAAGTAGCACATCCGTTAGGCAAGCGCATACCTGGTCTATCTCTATGATTTCACTATGAGTTTAAAATAATAAAATTCTACATTCATTGCTAAATTCGTCACCAAGCTATTGGTGGCAGAGCCACCCATCAGAACAAAAGCCCGAGTGCTGAGCTTGTCCTCATGTAGCTCTACCTCTAATTGTTGTCCAAAGTGTCACATCGGATAACTAAGGAATGAAGGAGAGGTTTATAAGGAAGGATTTGACTATATAAATAATCCAAATTTTAACTTTTGAGCTTAGTGGCTAAAGAAAAATTGACAGGTGTTGATTAAGGACAACGGTGTATTTATATTAGATTGTGACAAGATGCTTATAAGTGCCTAAGAAATTAATGCTTAATGTACAAGTGTCTAGAATTTAGACGCCCAGGGTCTGGACGGCCAAGGCATGACTGCCTATGGTTTAGGCTTGTAGCCTAATTTCTAATATTATTTCATTTGGATTTGATAATCATATACCGAGACATCGATCTGGCCTACATCCCACATCAAATATTAACAAAGAATATCAGACAATATTCTGAAAATAAACAAAAAATATAACAAATATAAAAAAACAGTATTTTTTTAAAAAAGAATTATTTTTTAATTCTTTGGCACTAATGTACTTTCCTCATACAAAAAATATTAGTGATAATTATGTCATATACTACAAAAATTTTACAAAATTTGCTCTATATAGTCTCGGTATATTTATTACAAATACTCTCTACAATATTTCGTTCGTACGATTATAATTTTCAAATTTACGATATAAATTTTCAATCTATAGACTCTTGTTTATATTTGTTTATATATTATTTATATATGTTTATATATCGTTTATAAATAATATTCAACCAACTTTAATTAATATAAAAACATGAAATAATGTATAAATAAATTCGTAAATTAGTAATTTTTATTTGTTAGATGGTAAGCTTGAAATTTTGGATGGTATCGGTTCAAATTTTGAAATTTTAAAATTGAGGCTTAAATTTTGTAAATTTTTATTCAAAAGTTTATGAACATTTTAGTTCTGTAACATCTTACCCAAGAGCGTCCTGTGTGTAAATCCCCCAAAATACTGAGGCTGAATGCCGACACATCTTATTTTCCCGATTTCGGTACTACCAAAAAGCCATGGATCGAGCCCAGTGGAATATCCTTAAAGACCCGACTCGTTCACTTAAAACGAACTCTTGTAACTGTTTCCTTCCCGATCCCAACTAACAAACAAACGACGACAGAGAGAGAGAGAGAGAGAGAGAGAGAGAGAGAGACCCTCCTCCTGGACCCGAATCCTCGTCATGGTTTGCTGTTCTTTCCGTACAAGCCATGACGCACTGGAGGAGGCAAATCTCAATGCCACCGCCAACAAGAAACAACAATCCGCAACGAAACACAACAAGAACAACGAAAAGAAGATTGCGAGATTGATATGTTCAGTCCACAACTACGAATGGGCCATTGTTGGGAGCGAAAATTCCCAGGTGGCTAGGCTCTTCTCTCTCACTTCTGGGTCCCACATTTATCCTCACAAGCCTTATGCCGAGCTTTGGATCGGGACCCACTAATCTGGTCCCTCATTTCTGGATCATCCTCGCATTGGGTCCTTGAGTCTCAAGGATTGGATCGATCTCAACCCCAATGTGCTTGGAAATGGTGTCTTGGAGAGATGGGGTTGTGATCTTCCTTTCTTGTTGAAGGTCTCTTT
>CAODLS010244810.1:0-15484 GCA_948243855.1 Flueggea neowawraea
AGTTGGGGTGGAGATGACCTTATGATTAGTAGTTTAGAGATTTAAGGTGTTCGGATTTCAAGATGGTTTTGCTCTCTCGATTCTTGCACCAATTAATGCCCTTAATTTGAGTCATGACAAATATTCTCCAAATAAATCAAGTGACATAATGCATGTAATTTTTATCTAAAATTCTATGGCGGCCTTGTAGCACAACTATTAGATTTTAGAAACACATGTCGAATGTTAGGATCCCAATCCTTTTTAAGCAAATTATAGACATCCTAGAAAAGATTGTTTTGATTACATAGTCATCCATGTTGTTGTTAAGGCCATGATAAATTGCCCAAAATGTGGAGGTAGACATGTAAAATTTGAATCAGAACAGGCAAAACGAACTGAAATCGGACCAGTCAAAACTGGAATCGAACCAGAACCGGAATCTGCCGACCAAAATTTGAGGGTTGCTGTTTAAGTTTCAATTTCATTCCTCTAGAAACCGTCGAATCGGCGGTTCGAACAGCTGGTTCAACCAGTCTGTTAAACCGGTTGTTCGAACCTCCATTTTTTTTTGCAACTTTATAAATACTCCTATCTTATTCCTACCAATTTCACACTATTTCTTCTCTCTCAAAAATTTATTTTTCTCTAAATTGCTCTTATTAATTATTTATTACGTTTTTTTATATTTCTCAAAGTTATTTTTTGCAATTAGATTTTTCAAATTCCTTCTACTTTTTTTTTTTTTAATTTAGTTATTTTGTTATTTCATTACATTTAATAAAATTTAATGAGTTTTTTTAATTTTGTTTAAAATTATGTGATGTAAGAATAATTAATTTATTTGAAAATAATTAAAAAAATCTTTGGAATACAATGTATTATTGGTACTATAATTAATTATTGAATATAACAAAATTTACAAACCGAAAAAAAATTGACGAAATAAAATAACAGATTAAAAAAAAAAAAGAGGGAACCGAACTAGAACCAACGATTGAACTGATCAAAATTTGAATCAAAACCGAATGGAACCAAAACCAAATCAAACCATAAAAACCACAATTTAATTCTAATTCTTTCATTCTAAAAACTGGAACCGCCAGTTCCTTCCCAAACCGACAACAAGGTGGAGGCTCATTTTTGAGACAATTTTAGGGTAAAAAAATGAAAAAGGCTAAAATCTTTGTGAACTGTTCTAACTCCGTAAGCGCCTGCAAGTCCAGGTTTAGTTGACATTCGCAATCATAAACCTCTGCAACACTGACAGCAGATAAACCTCCTCTCTCCCTCGCGCACCCACCTAAGTAACAAAGTGACCTCCTTTTACAAAGACCGCACCACTTGTTCCCGCCACTCGAAACAGAGAAACCCATGAAGAAAAATGGTGTTGGAAGCAAGGAGTCTGAGAAAGGCAGTGGTGCCGTCCACTCTCATTGAAAAGCCTTCCCCTGGAAACCTTCAGTCCACGCGCCTCGCTCTTCATGTACTCCCCCACTTTTCTTTGTTTAATTTTTGTTATTCGATGCCCAGGGTTGTTTAACAGGGCAAAAATGGTGCCTTGTTTGTTTGTTGGTTTTGGTTATGCAGGTTGATGAGGATGATTCTTCTTGTTGGGTCTATGTAGCTTCTGGTTGTCAGGTCTACAAGCTTCAGGTTAGAGTCTATCATTATATTTGTGCTTACCCATTTTCACAATTTACTGTTTTTCTTTTTTTATTTAGGAATTGCTAATGTTTCATCGTGCATTCTTTAAAAAGATTCAGCATTTTTTTGGCCCTTTTAGTGGAGGTTGTGCGGTTCAATATTTTAAAAACACAATATGAGTTTAGGAATGATATTGTACTGGTTGTCAAGGACCGAGGCTGTTTTTTTTCCAATAAGAAATATCAAGTTATCCATCCCTGAAATAGACAATTCTGAACTTTGTAATGTATCTTCTTTTGGCGTATCAATGGGCTTGTAGCTCATTGCTACTGAAATCAATTTCAACACCAAGAGGTCCATAGTTGGATCCTGTGGTAGCAAATAAAATAACTTGTCAAAAAAAAAATCTTTCTTTTGGCATTTTAGAATTTATGTTATGTGAAGGTGAAAATATCATAATTGCGCTAATCAAATTCATGGAAAAGCTTCTGATGGAACATCATTGACCACTGTTTTCATTAGAGATATATTATGGAGATCATAAAAGTAGTCGATGGATAGAGCCATGAACTGTCTTAAAAAAAAAACAGAATGGGTTGAAGGAGGGTATTTTCATGCAGTCTTTCCCTGGATTTGGCAACTCTCATGGTACTCTTAAATGGAAATTTACTTTTAAGAGGAAAATAAGTTTTTGATGCTTGTGAGCGAATAACTTAAAGTCAACTACACAATAATTTCTAAATGTTTGCTTGATGTTGAGGTTGAGGGAAACAAGTAGCAACACTGCTTACTTTTTTAGTTGTTTTAGGTATTGTTGCTAATGTACTTCATTGCATATGAAGTTTTTCGATATCCAATAAATTCATGATGAAAGAATGATCAATATTCTCTCTTTTTTTTTTATAGGTTCCAATGGAAGTTTCTGCTGTCAATAAAGGGAAAGAAAGCCTCCTCAGTCCAGAACAAATACAGGTATATCTTTTGATGTTCAAATAAATCACTGTTTTTATATTTTCTGTAGTTAGTATTGATTTTGCTTGGAGTACAAAAGTAAAAGAAATTTGATCTATCCCATGCTAATTTGTTCATTCATTGTGCAACTCTCGGAAGGTAACAGACTCTTCAGTACTCAAGCGTTGCCCTCATCGTGCAGAAATTCAGAGTATAGTGCTCTCTAAAACTGATTGTAAGTGACCTTGTATTGATGTTGCCATATTGACATGAAAGTTGTTGGATTTGACTTGTGGAGCTTCTAGTTAGAGCAATAGCATGCTTTCAGGGATCTAATGGCTGTTCAAATTATTTGCAGGCTTTGGTTGCTTGGTGTTGGGAAGTGTGGATTCTTTTGGACACCTTATTTTCTCTAAAATAGACATTAGTGGTAAAGGTACAATTATGTATCTTATATTATATTTCGACTGATGTCTCAGAAATGTTTATACTTAAGTAGTGTGCTACTGGTTCAACTTAATTGATAAGAAAATATAACGGAACTGATATGTATTGCTCTTTTTTTTTTTTCTGTTTAGTTCTTTTAACATAAAATATTTCTATGAACCATACTTTTTCTACATTTTGAACTTAATCAGTTACAACACTAAATTGGGAAAACCAAATAACTTGAGTTCAATTAATGTCTTCAGTTAAAATTGAATATATTCATCTCTGTCCAAAATATTGTTTTTTTTTTAAGTTTCAAATGTTCGTTCCAAGCACTGAACTTGATTAAGTGTTTAAATTTTGCATTGTGGTATTGCCTAATTTGTTTTGAGAAGAGAAATTATAATTTTTGCTTTTTCCAGAATTACCGATGTGAGAGCATATTGGTGGTGGATGCAGGCTTGTGGAACCGTTTTCTAGTGGCACTCAACGATTTATTACTGATCATTTGCAGAAAAATCAACTCTAAATTATCACATGTATATTATTTTCTGAATGAATTAATTTTATAAGGATTGCTCAACTATAATTATTATGATGATCTCTGTGGCAATTCTATGGGACTTCAGTCTGAATTGGCTGCCAGATTTCGTGCTATCTAATGTAACATAGTTGGTTTTTTTTTCAAGAAGTTGCCATTTTTGGTTTATCTACTAGGTCATGGTGCTATTTACTTAACCAAAATGTTGTGGATTGGGTGATATTTTGAAACTAAACATATACCTGTTGCTTTCATATTGATTTCCAGTTACATGTTTCTTTAGTTGTTTCTTTGAATGGTAAAATTTCTCATAATACATAATTTTTATATTTTCAGATGTTGATCGACTGACATATTCAGTATTACCTCGGGATTCTGGTGTCGGAGAAGGTAGTTGGGCTGGGCTCTGCTTCAGTCCTGGTCAATGGTCCATGGTATGTAGATTCTCTATGGAAAAAATAAATACATCTATCAATCTGGTCTTTTGCAAATACACCTGGTTCAGGAAGAGATGGATATCACAAAACAATTGTATGCTAAACAATTGTAAAATGCATCTTCTCCAAGCTTGAATTGTTTATTTTCATTCGATACCTCAGTTTTAGAATAATTGAGTTAGATCTTTTTGCATTGTAACCATTGATAAATTTTCCCAGTCAACTTTCAAACAATTTCTATTGCACTTTATCCCCCTCCTGAATGTAAATTGAGCATCTCAAAGATCAGTTTTTTGATGGTTTTGAAAAACCAATTGATATTATCATTATTTCCATCTCCATTATGTTTGCTAATTTTACTTGCTTCTCTTGGATTGAGCTGTTCACTTCTATTGGATATACGTATTTTCTTCTTGTTTATTTTCATTTGAGAATTATGATTCTTTATCTGAGGATTTGGGATGAGGTCTATAATACAACGTGTCCTCAGTGGATGCAAGCAATACTCATCTCAGCAATTGTTTGGACCTTTAAACAAATGGTTGCAACTTGAATTTCTAAAGTTTTGTATTTATATGTGTTATTCTGAGACTAGCTTTCTGTGTAGAATGTTCAAAACAAGCTTATGCCACATTCCTTTTGATTTGTAATGTGCCTGTATTTTATGCATAAATTAAATGGTGGTACTTTTTACCGTGAATGTGATTCTCTTTTTCTCATTAAATTCTCTTGTTACAGGCAGCTGTAACACGTAGCTTTTGCAAAAGCATTGATGTCTATGACCAAGATATCCACCTGAGAACATTGCGTACGTGAGTATCATGTTTGCTTTTCTAACTGATTTCTTCATTAGGTTGTTGGAAAGTTATCAGTCAAGACATGCATGTGTGTTATTTAGTTCAGAATTCCTAATTGCTTTTTTCTGGCTCTTCACAAAGTCTGTCCTTGTTATGGGGATGTCGAAGTATCTATTTTCTATGCCTGTATGCCTGATGATGGGGTAATGTTGCAGGCTATGGTACCCATCCTCACTTAACTTTATACAGAATGTAAATCATGGAGGTGACAATTCAATATTAGCTGTTGCTGAGGGTTGCCAGGTAAATTTTTGGTATTATAGTTTGCCCATATTTTTTTGTTCTTTACTTAAATGTGCTTTGCTTTATCTCTGGACTTACTGCAGTTGACAATTTGGGACTTGAGAATGAAGGAAAATGGTGGTTGTTTACAGCGAATTTGCGGTTCTCTTGGTGATATTTTCTATTCTGTCTGCAGTTCCTCAACTGGTAATATTGCAGTCGGTGGAGCTGATCGTACTGTGACTGTATATGACCCTCGTAGGTTAGTTATTATATTTTCAAGCTATTAGATGTTTTTGTGGCTTTTTGTACAGATTATGCAGCACTGAGCTGTGTATTTGGCAAGTCAGAGTATTATGCTAAGTTTATTGGAAATGCGTAAACAAACAGTAAGACTATCACAAACAGATAATCAAACTAGTATTTTCTTTTAATGCAGATGGGCACCAATCTCAAGATGGGTGCATTGTTCAAAATATGAGGTCAGTTCATATTCTGATGACTTTCTTTTGTCAGCCAAAAGAAAAACAAAAGAAAAAGAAGAAATTGTTTTAGCCTTTTGATCTTTTTAACAGGAAATGCATTTGTCAAAAAAAAAAAAAGAGGAGACGCATTATAACTTTGTGAAACATCTAAAAAAGCTTAGATTTACATGTACAATGTATAAAGAAAATGTTGTATGTTTTTCTGTTCACGTGGGACATTTGGTGTAAATGTTTTTCCTCTCATTGCATTTTTGTTTGATTTCGCACCATAAATAACTCATCTTATTACTTTCACTTTGATTGATTGGATGAAATGTTTGTAGAACCCACCCCGTTATTCTCTACAACACGATTGTTTAAACTTCTTGAACAGAATCTGTCATGTTTTAGTTCTGTGCGCTTCCGTGTGACTTATAGTCTATCATTATGTGGCTTATAGCCATACGTACGAGTACACTGAAGCCAACACCCTATGAGAATGGCTTGATCTGAGACTGCATTTGCTACCAATCATGCAAGATATTTGAATTATCAAATGCATGTTCTTTTAGCAAAACCATGGTGAAGATTTATTCTATCTTAATAAAATTTTAAATGGCTAATTTGCAATCTTTTCTTGTAATGGTTTTGCCCTTCTCTATTTTTCTCATAATTCATGTAATGTAGTTCCAGAAAGTTATCAGAAAAAAAAATTCTATAACAATCATCTTAAGTAAGCTATTTGCAACTAGTTTTCTTCTCTAGTTCACTCTTTGGCCCATCATCTGTTCTCACATTCAAGTCATCAAATTATCATATTCTTTTTCTAGTTTTTTTTTGTGCGCGTGTGCATGCGCTCATCTATAATTTTTCTGCAGATAACTGGACTTGCATTCTCATCACTTGAACCTGATTACATCTATGTTCAGGGAGTTGACTATGAGGTAAATCCTTTCGATACTTCTTCCTTTCAACTTATGTCTTGAATTGCAGATTTGGCTGTGAAAGTATAAATAAAATAAGAACCTTTAGCTGGAAACATTTAGAGATTTTTAATGTTGAACTACTACAAGTTATTATGAGAAAAGGCTTTGGAACAAATACCCTAAAAGATCACAAATGATGGTGTTTCAAAATAAAGCCTTATAACAAATAAGATTATTGTATGCTTATTGATGTGCATGTGTCAAACTCCCACATCGACTAGTAGACGAGGTCTTTTAAGGATAAAACCATGAGGACCAAAGAATTTAAAGTGGAAAATACCTCAAATGGGTTGAGCCTAGCGATTAAGAGGAGAATGGTCCATATCAATTGCTGCTAGAAAGAGGGCTTCGTGGTCGGGGCCCACAATGCTCCCAAGCTCCTTGGCCTCAACTGAAGGCTACAAATGTGCATGTGCCAAACTCACACCTCGACTAGGAAACGAGGTCGAGAGTAGCTTATAAGCATTCGCCTTGCTCAACCTACTAAGGTGCCTTTTAAGAGCAAAGCGTTGAGGGCCCAACAGTCCAAAGCGGACAATACCTCAGATGGGTTGGGCCTAGCGATTATAAGAGGAGAATGGTCCAGATCACTTATGAAAAGTTGTTATCAATATTTGCAATATATCATGAGCACTTTTGAAGTGCAACTGTTATATTCAAATCTATAATGGTGTGAATCAAAGTAAACTTCATTTGATATACTCTGGTTTAGGTCGAAATAATTTTGTAGCTCACTTGATACCCTGTTGCTAATTTTTTTAAATCACCCTTTGGAATATATTTTCCTTCCATTTTACTTTCTTAAGATCCCTTTCTCACTGTAAAATTCACATACATTTTCAGGTCTTTTGCGGAAATTGGAAAGAGAACAATAAGGTCTTTACATTTAGAGGTGACTCAAACTGGCTAGGGTTCAGTAAGGTATGCTCTGAAATTCTTTTGCGATAGCACCAGTGCATTTGGGCATCTGCACTAAATGCAGACATGCATTACTCACATGTAGGCCGGTGTATAAACCAGTGCATATGCAATAAATTGATGCAAGTTTGTCTTTTTTGTTGACACACTGTCAGATTAATGTTGTGTGGATATAAAAAAAATATAAGTTCAGCTCATCAGCATGCATGTTTAATCGTTGATGCAGTGCTCCAACAGAGATGTAGTGGGAGGATGGTGTGATTCCGGTAGTATCTTTCTCGCTGATGTTGGAGCCAAACAGGATGATGATTTTGGCAGTTCTTTTCTCGCCGATGATGGAGCCAAATGAGGTGATGTTTCCGGTAGTATGTTTCTCACCGATGATGGAGCCAAATGGAGTGAAGCATCCTCAAAGATTCGGCGAATAATGGACATGCTGCGTTGCTGTTAGGTTGCATGCCGAAGGAGTTTTTTAAAATTAGCAGGCCAATTTTCCAGTGAAAGGGAAGCTTTTGTTGCTTAACATTAGCAGGTGACTTTAACTAATACTATGCAAGTAGTTATCTTAAGCAGCCGATCGAGGTTCCAGTCAAGCCGTCAAATTAATGAGAACTGACAGTTCCGCCGAGTCAGAATATGAAACAAGTCCCTGAAGAACTTGATGGCTTTATCGGGTGTTTTTCTGATGCTTAACACTTTAGTTGTCTATTCTATATTTTCTTCTATTTTTTTTAATCTGAAACAACAAAAATTGAAAAAAACAAATATTTCTTTAAAAATTTCTGAGCCATCAAACATTAAGCCGACATCAGTGTCATGATATTGTAAACACATTGGTATAGGGAATTGGAGTGAGAATGGTGGTTACAAGATTTCAAGTTGTAGATTGTAGTTGAAGTACTTGTGTTTTCTTGTGAACGTAACAGTATTCAAACCAACAACGTGTCTAATTTTTAATAGATTTTACAAACAAAAAATTCAAATATCAGAAAAGGTCCTATATTATAGTGTATTTAGGGTCATTATCCATTCTCAAAATGTTAACCTATAAGAGGTATGTAATGCTCATGATTATAAGCTCAAGATCATCCTGAAACTATATGATGCATGAATTTGTTACATTCTCTTATCCCGGATCCAATGATGCGAATGGACACCATGTTTACTCGTCAGTATAGAGCACTTGATGTGAATATGAGAATTCGGTTGAGTCAGTTCTGATATTATTTTATCGCGAGGCCATCACTCTTTTCTCAAAAAGTTAATCTATCGAGACATGCAACACCCACATTTCTAAGCCTGAAACCTACCTCTCACCTATCCGATGAGAGAATCCGTGTCAATGTGTGTGGAGCTCTAACGGATGTAGAAGGAGAGGGAGAGAATAGGGTGCTCTGCTCTGTGCTCAGCTGTTGAGGGTCCGTGGGGTTTAGGTTTTGGTGATGTTACGAAACCATCAAATTGGGTCCTCTTTCTGTTTACATTATCAGTTTTATAAATCAGCAGCTCAACAACTGCCATTAAAGTTTTCAATTATTTTGTATCAATCCCTTGTTATTTCTAAGCCTCATATTTTGTCACTTCCATTTCTGGTTTGGTTTTCCAGAAGAAATGGTCAAGATCATATATATTCATGGCTTGATTTTTCATGAAGAAATTGTGTGAAAAATGTAATCCCTGTTATTATGAACCGACTACTAATAATAATTTAATTGATTGATTTTGATATTATTATTTGTTAATATAGTGTGAAAATAAAATTGTTTACGTGTATATATTGTTGAGTAAGTTAATAATGAAAAGGCTCACTTTATAATTATTAATTACACGTTGTAATTATAAGACTTTGTCCTCTTAAATAATATAAGTTCAATTTCTTTATATGGTATAATACGAGATAAAATATTCACAATGAGATTTTGTATTCCTAAGGTTAATTCAGCAAATGTCATTTTAACGTCTCTTAATTTTAAATTGTCTTGTTTTATATATTCAATTTTGGAAGTATTTTAAACATCCTTAATTTATTATAATTTAGCATCTTAGCATATGACTCCATGACGTAAAACAATAATAATTCAATATCCAGTGATTAATTTATTAGTCTAATAGTAGATTAAGACCTGCACGACGTTGTGTTTTTTTTATAAATTAAAATAATATATTTTTTTGCTAAAAATGAAATAATATGTGAAAATTATGTTATGAAGACATGTGGCACAATTTGGAGAGTAATTTTGGAGAGAAATGTATAGAGTTTTAGTATTATTATAATATAATAATATAATTATATAATAGATAGATTTGAAGTGGTTGTCCTGTAAATATAAAGTAATTAAAAGCTAATTGATAAAAGGAAAAAAAATTATGTAGTAAATGTAATATTTTTAGTTTGATCAATTAACTTTTATTTTTTATTTATCTACAAACACAATCAATTATTACTTACAATTGGTAGTTGAATGAATGTACATGATGTTGTCTAAGTTCTTGATCATTTTGATCATTGAAAGTTGTTACTAAAGATTGATAATTAGTTATATATGTTTAGACTTTGATATAGATTTTTTTCTATATGATTATGGAAAAAATCCATGCTTTAGTTATTGTACCCATTAAAATTAATTTTTAGACTCAATATTCTAATAATTAAATGAATTCTTAATTTAAAACTTAGCTCTAAATAAGAAACTCAAAAGAAATAAAAAAAAAAAAGCGATCATTGAAATCTTTTAGGATTTTTTTTTTGCAAAATACCAAATTTGTTATTTTTATTTTGTGACAATTTATTAAGAAAAAATACAAATTTTTAATATGATTTACAACAAATCCGTCACATAAAATAACACCATAACATTTTTCATCCATATGCTGATTGTTGTTGACGTGTGATGACTTGAAGAATTTATCTCAAGGTCAAATTATAATGTGTTAATAGATTTTAAATACTTTTAATCTGTCCACACCATTTATTTGCTTGTATTATTAATTAGCATATTGGATGAAGAAATCTCTCAAGCTATCATAACTATTAATATGGGTTCTTATTTGTGGTACTTTTCTACTATATATCCACTTATTAAATCATTCATACCCCCAATATATTACTCCTATAAGAAGTGTACTTTTTCTTTTCTTGAACAATTATTTCTTTTTTTAAAACTACAAATATCTTCATTCGTTTTAAAAAATAATCATATTTAAGGGATAAATAATAACTGTGGTCACAAAAATTTTTACATGGTTTAAATTTGATTACAAAAAAAAAATGATACACAGTAGTCATTATTATTTTTTTTACTTCAAGAATGACATTTTGACCTGAAAACTCGATAGATTTGACATAAAGTGTCACGTAAACGTGTCATCTCTATTCTCATTGATACGTTTCTTGCTGACGTGACAATTAATAAAATGTTTGATCCGACCTGACTGACCGATCCGACGATTCGCATGTGTCCAACTTGTCGAGTTTTCTTGGTAAAATGACATTCTTAAAGAAAAAAATATGTAATGACCATTGACCGACAGATGTGACGATCTTTTGTAACCATCGATATTATTAATCTCATGTTTAAGCTTAGTCATAATTAATACTCGTTACTTTTTGTACGTATATATTTAATAAAAATTAAACTCAGGAGACTTTTCTCTCTAATAATTTAAACCAAATATATAAAGAGTAATGACATCATTCCAATTGAAACAGAAACGTGGTAGCGTCAACTACCAAAAGTTTGTGATGTAATGGAAACATGACAAATTTTGTACTGTTTATTTCTATGTTAGGTTAGATTTATTACACAAGTGATATGAAAAGAAGAGAAAAGATTTTGTGTATATTCACCATAGAGATGCCCACAGAGCATTAACAGTATTAATTAATCAAATAAATTTGGTAGGCAAGGCATACATACGTCTTATTCTTCTTCGACCAGTTCCCCATATACTATACAAACTTATTTCTTCTAAACAAGCTATCTCATTTGTGAATTAGTCATGAAATGACATATGCACTTGAACGCTAAGTTTTAATTTATAACAAATCAACAAATTATATGTGTTACTACAATAAAAATTCTTAAAAAAAGTTTTTAATGATGATTCTTTTAGTAAATTACGGAACTGAGACTTACATTAAGTAATTTCAGCAACAATTAAATAACAGTCATAGTTACTTAATTTATCACAAAATTAATTAACCGATCAAAATTAAATAACTGGTGATTAAATTACGTAACGACATCCAAAATTAAGTAACTTTTAGAGCTAAAATTAAGTAATCACCCCTCAAATTAAATAATTAAGACTGAAATTAAGTAACTCGAGTTCTCAATAAGGATTCTTTTTAAGAGTCCTCATTGTAGTACCGCCCATTGTAAGTTTGGATCAACTTTTTAAACTTGGTATTTAACTTATAATTCTATTTTTTTAACTCTTAATTATTGTCAAGTAATAAAAAGAGAATAATGTGCATATTTCGACCGAAAAATATTTGAGTTCCTAAATTAAATTTTTAAAAATAGAATTGAATTATGAGTGAAATGTATGTAAAAAGAGTGCTACGTTTCTTACGATTAAAATAGTCATATATTATAATGAAATAAATATACAGACATGTTTAATTAAAACTTAACTAATTATGACAAACAAATCTATATTTTCATCAAATAAGAATATTATTCACTTTTAATTAATCATGTGATGTCAACACATTGTGCAATTAAAAATTGAATTAATAAAAGGATGAAGGTTTATTGCTTCTTAGGCTAAAGACATATCCCTAATCTTATTGAACACAAATTAAAGGGGGAGTATAAAGAAGCCAAAACTTGAATTTCATAATATGACAAATCCTATGGATGTGGGTTCAATATTTCATATCATATTTTTTAATTTGCACCACAAATTTGAGCCCTAACATTAAAATAATATTATGATGGCATGGGGCCATGTAATTTGAGGCTAGCTACATTAGATTATAGGTCCACCAACGTGAACATGAATTTCTTTATTATGTGGTGACAGTGATAGTTTATTTCTGTTACAATCTTGCCAATTATTCTTTATCTTGTCATGATTCTTGGTTTTGGTTTTCACGGGTGTTTTTTTTTTCCAGATTGTTAATACATACCGCTAAACCCTAAAAAGCAATCAAAATACCGATAATCCAATCCAAGTATCCAACCACCATCTATCTAGTAAGTCTTAATTAAGATACAATCTATTAAGAGTTTATTGCACATTGATACTTGAGTGAATTTCAACTCTAATAAATAATTGAGAATTCGATTTTCGATAAAGACTAATAAAATGGCTTATAGAATAGATCTTGTCGAGCATAGGAAATTAGAAATAAGAAAACGGACGAGTTTGACGTTCCTGGGAAACTGAGACCGGCAAGTAGGTTTGCATAGATCAAGTGTATTTTGGAGACAATGGAGGGTTTTCTTCAAGGTATATTTCCTCGTAATTGGTTCATGAAAAATCTTAGTTATCTATATTGAGATTTCCAAAAGCCTTTCGAGTTAAGCATGATAATAAGGTCAATAGATTCTCTGTGAACTGTCCAAAATGTTCACACCCCCCCCCCCCACCCACCCAAGGGGCTATGTGGTGAACCACGACGACTTGACTGGTTTGAAAATCACAGTAATTAAGTTGGTAAGAAAAAATTAATGTCACTCAACGCGGGTAGAACAGACGGTGAGGCACAAGAGTGACATGGGCGAGGCGCGGGTTCGAGGTGTTTTGTCACAATCCATTCCGAACCCATGACCGGCGTACGAGACGAACCATCTGAGGAAGCCCGACTTATCTCGCACAAGCCGCAAAGGACAGAAATCCAAGCTTACTAAAATCATTTGTAAAGTTTGGTAAGTAGAAATCCAAGCTTATTTAAAACATAAGTTTTCATAATAATAAAATATTCGATAAATATAAATTATTTTAAATATCAAATAAATATACAAAATATATATCCACAAGTATACCGGTGTGGAGCTACTAACAAAACAATACAACTGAGCCCGAACAAAGGGGCACTGACTACAACTGTAAAATGTCTCACCAGGTGTTGAATGCTGAAAAATCGCAATCAAGTAAGAGTACAGGAAAATAGACACAAAAGAAAGGGGTAAGAACTCTAATGAGGAAACGACACTCTAGAGCGGCACCGAGTCTCACAAAAACTATTTTAAAAACAGTTTGAAAATACCGCATGCAGTTATAAGTGTTTATACGTATACACGCCAAGTACAAAGTAGTAGTTTCGAAATTCATTTCGAAATTGTTCGCAACCAAGACAAACAACAAATGACAATCGTGCAAAAATGTTTATTTGCAAATCATAGAACGCAAATCCAAAACATTTATTTTCAAATCGCATAATGCAAATTTAACAAAATATTTGGTTTCAATTCTCATAAAACAAATATCGAAATTTTTAGTTGCAAATAAGATATCTCAAATATCAGCACTTTGGTTTCAAATCACATAATGCAAATATCGAAATATTTGGTTTCAAATCTCATATCACATCAAAACCAATCTAGCATGGGACTACTATAAAAGTCAAACATGGACTCCGCCACAAGATCAAATGTGGTCTCCACCACTGGTCAAAATACGTGGACTCCGTCACTAATCAATATCAAATCATATGTCGGGCCGAAGCACATGGCTACCAACATTCCTAGTAGCTGGGAGTTCTCAATTCATTGGTACCAAAGGTGACGATTTACCACGTAACTGAGTTGTCCCAAGTCAACATAATTAAATCATAATTTTACCAAAATATATTCGCAAATACAAATTCATATTAGTGGAACACCACCGTCAGATCATGCAATAGCATATTTCACAAATCAATAGCAAATGAAATAAATAACATTTATTTCATAGAAGTGTAGATTCTGCCTAATCTTCATTTCGGAAAAACAAAACATTTTTCCTTCTTACAAATCAAATACTCATCAACAAAACGTTTATTTCAAACGAAATCTCAAAATCCAAATAGAGTGGTTTTTAACAAAACCATAATAAATATCAACACGCGATATTCATTTTAAACCATCAAAATTCCAAAAAATCAAAATATTATCAATACTTCAAAGTTCAAATAATTTTCCAAAACAAATTTCATTATTTACCAAAATTTCTCAAAATTTCATAAAAACAAATTCAGTCAAACAAGTCCTCACATAGACCAAATTTTAGGATTTTCGATCCTTAAGTTATTCCAGATTACATGTGATAGTCGTAACACAACAAAAACATATAACTTAGAAGACACAGCCTATGTGTCTGAAGCTGTCATTTCACTCACCTGAAAATCCAAGATGAATGGCCCAACCACATACCATTGGCGGCTGGCTAACCTCGCTGACTAGGATATGAAACTAAATAATATATATGTATCAAACATATATATATTAGAAACAAATCGGAATGTTGTACTATGGAAATATTAATGCATGATATGCAAATGCAAACTCGAACCCGTAAAAGATCTCAAATATCCATATCGAATGATATCCAATCATACTGGACCCAAAATTCAAAATCTACGTAAAATTATAGTTTGGTCCCTGACCAGTGTAAAATTATGTTTTAGTCCCCGAGACTTGGTGAATTACCAATCAACCCTCAAAATATTCTGGAATTACTAACTAGTTCTCAAAGTAGTTAAAATTCTCAAATTGGTCCTTAACTTGTAAAATTACAAGTTGGTCCTCAATTTTTTCCAAAATTATAAATCTAGACTCCAAGTTTTCCAAAATTACAAATTTGAACATATTTCTCCAAAACTACAGATTTGGAATTCAACTTTCTAAAATTCCAAAACTAGATGGAAACTTTCCAAAAATTAAAACAATATTGCATCTTGATTTGATAGATACCCGATGTTCCAAACCATCCACATTGACTATAATCGACCTCCTAAACATGAATCTATAATTGGTTTCACCAAACAAACATAAAATCATCAAGTTTCTTCACAAATTCGGTCAAAACCCTAGCTTATTCGTGAACTTCATCAAAACTTCGATTC
>CAODLS010244839.1:0-14848 GCA_948243855.1 Flueggea neowawraea
TTTTTCATGATTGTTTTGTTTGCCATGAAAATCTATTATGCTCAACTTTTTTCTTGATTCTTTGATGAATCTGTGTTGTTTTTTTAAGAATCTGTGTTATTGCATGAGTGGGGAAGTGTAGAAGAAAGTGAAAAGAAATGAAAATTAGTAGAGGCAATTTTGTCTTTAAAATTTCATTTAAAATGGACAATGTGACACGTCATCAATTTACTAACAGATCAATAACGGACCACTAACAGAAAGACTTAAATGCATCACGGTTTTAAACTTTAAGGATGTGTTTGTAACATTTTAAAAATACGAGGACTGACCTACTAATTAGGGCAAACCTCAAGGGCTCCAAATTATTTTCCCTTTTTCTAATGATTAGCAAGAAGAAATGTTTCTTATTTGTTTAAGTAGTAAAATAAGCTTTCTCACTAAATTTGCATGCTTTCTTAACTTAATTTTGAACTAGTTTTTTAATTATTGGTTTAGAGTAATTAGTCAAGATGAAATAAAAATCAACAATAATATTAGTAAATGTCCAAATTTACTATTTGATCAACTAGTGATATAGATGTCCTCACATTGTCTCTTTAAAATGGCATATTATAGAGTGCTTGTGGCTTTGGCTAGCTCTCCTTCATTAGAACAAATTAGTCCTATTTTTTTTTTAAAATGCAAACATAAAGTACTAAATGTGTATAGCATGGCAGAGTTAGGTGGGGTTGAGTGGGGTTGGTCGATCCCATCGGCTATCTGTAAATCTGGTATTCTTGTTAACTTCACTTACTTTATTTCATCGTCGATTTACCCTTGGCAAAATTCAAGCTCTGCCATCATTAAATATTATGCATTTACTTATGCTTATGTAGCAAGTTGAGTGGTTATTTCTTTCAAATTGACGGTGCCGAATAGATACATTTTATACCAAATCAGAAGAATGAATTAGGTACTAATAGTAGAGAAAACTCCTACTTCCATGTTCCACAGCAAGCAAACTTTTCACCATTTATATGCAAAATTTGTGTCGAGCTCCTTGTTCTCAGTTTTCACCAGAAAAAAAGAATATTGTTATTGTGTTTCCACATAAAAACCATGTTAATGTGTTATAACAATAAATATAAGAGAACAAAATGGGTGGGTTGGTTGTCACGGCCCAAAATCGGGACCATGACTGGCGTATGAGGCGAACCATCTGTGGAAACTCGACTCATCTCGTACAAGCCTAAAAGATCATACATCTACCCAAATTCATATTATTAGTCGGCTTATTAATCATCTTAAAACAGTTTAACAAAGATAAGTTTTCCAAGAAAAATAATATTCCTGAATATTATTAAAACATATTTATAATATCAAAATGCTAAATAAGAAATTTAAGTAAAGCCATTAAACATATTTAACAGATATAAAATCATAATCCACTACTCGATGTGGGGCAACTAACATAACAGAAACTCGGCCCAAACAATAGGGCACTCACTGAGCGCGGAAGAATCAAACGACCGCTGGTAATATCACCTGAAAAGTGAAGTAAAACAAAAGCAAGAAAAAAGAAAGGGGTAGGAATCCCTAGTGAGTGGATAACACATCAGAGCGGATTAGGCTCCTCAAAAGGGTTTTTGAAAACATTTTCGAAAACTATTACATGTACGTATATATCCAAATACTATCTCATATATATATATATATATATACACTCGTATATATAGATAATTTAGTTCAAAAATCCATTTTGCAATCACTTGCATACAAGACAGACATCATACAATTACCGAGATTTATTAAATAGAGAAATTAAATAAATATTTAATTTCCCAAATCCAAAATAGCCAAAATATCTTTCCCTTCAATATTTTTCTAAGTCACATTTATTTTCCCAAAATATTTCCAGAGAAAAGTACCAAATATTTTCAGAGATAAATACTCAGAATAATTCAGAGATAAATTTTAAATTTATTTTTAGAGATTAAACACCAAAGTATTTTCAGAGATAGTTCCAAAATATTTTCAAAGTGGGACCAGAGATCAGACACATCGAATCAACCGGACTTGGTAATAGCCACTTAGACAAATATTAGCAACTAAGACACCATGGTATACCACTAAGGCATGTATAGGCCACTTAGGTACAATGTATAACCACTTAGGCAATTGATACAATATCGGTGTATCAAAACTAAGCTACTCCGTAGCGAGGTATCCCAAATCAAAATGTTTTACTGAAACATTTCAAAAATATTTATATATTCAAAGGCTCAACATATAGCATACGGAAACAAATATACCATTTTCCCAAAAATGATAAAAAATTTCCAAGTGAAATATTTATTGCAAAAATATTTAGTTTTCATAAACAAATACTTATTTCAAACAAAATATTCGCACTGGAATATTTTCTCAAAATCCAAACAAAGTGTTCATGACAGATATCATAATAAATATTAATCATAATATTTATTTCAGAAACCAAAATAATTTTTAGAGAAAACCGAGTTTCCACAACAAAAATTTTCACATACATCAGTTTTTTAGGATTTTCAATCCATTAATTATTCCAAATTACATACCGAGATCAACGCAACAAAAACATATACAGAATTCGGAGGACACAACCTACATGTTTAAAGTGTTGCCACACTCACCTGCACGCCGATCAAATAATCTAAAGCACCGTCCATCGGTAAATGACTGGTCTCCTTGGAAACTAAACAACGCTGGAACAAACATTTCAGAAATAAATCAACACATGGTACTGTGGTTGGACCGAAACACGTGCCCATGCATATGCAAACTTAAACGCTCAAACAAATCCTAAAAATCCATTTCGGGCCAAAGTCTAACATAAAAATTCAATTATTACACCTCGGTGTAAAAGTATAATTTGGTCCCTGGGACTTTGAAAAATTACCAACTAGTCCCCACAATATCCTAACTTAATATTTGGGTCTTGAATCCCCAAAATAACACATTAGTCCTCATAGACTCTCAAAATATCTAGATTAATCCTCAAACATATGTAAAATTATATTCTAGCCCTTAAATGACAAATATCTCATTTAGTCCTCAAAATGGCAAATTACACAAATGGTCCAACTTTCGATTCAGCCTATAGAAATCGAATCTAATCACCTACATTGGTCATATTCAACCTCAGGAACTTAAATCTATAATTGGTTTCTCAAAAACAACTCAAAATCTCGAATTTTTAACAAAACTTTGAATCTAACCCTAGCTCATTCAAGAATTCACCAAATCTCGTGATTCAAGGCTTGAATCATGTTTATATAACCTCAAAAAAATCATAATCTAATAACTCTAAGTATTCATTTCAACAGAATCATCTGAAATCTGAAACCCATTTCAAATTCGGCCTAAAATGAAATCCTAAGATTAATGCTTGAAATGAACGAAAAGAAAGGATTAGAAGTACGATCTTACCTTCAGAGATGTTGTTGAATGATTGAGGAACACTGGGGAAGTGATTCAGGCAGATTTGAAGTGGTATAGAGAGAGAAAGAGGAGTGTGAGCCGAAAGAGTCAGGTATGGGGGTGTATATAGACCCTCTGCCCAAAACGGTGTCGTTTCAAAAATTTCAGCACAAGATAGCACATTAACGGGTATTGCAGACTCCTCTACGCTCATTACAAGCCTTTAACGTGCATTGCAGGTTGCACAATGTGCGTTGACGACAGTTTTCGAAACCCAGAAATTTCATATCGATGATCAACGTGCGTAGATGCCCTCCAATGCACGTAGACGACCTTTCATCCAGCCAAACCATTCTATTTCAAGTTGTAACGTGCATTGCTTGACTCGAACAGGCGTTGACAACCTCCTGGACGCATTTCATGTGAAATTTTTCACTTCTAACATGTTTCTAACTTAGAAACACAAACTCCAACACTTCCAAGACAATTCTAACTCTCCAAACTTATCACACATCATCGATATACATTCATAAACACGAGAATATCATCTCAGACATCGAGGTTCAAATTGACATCGAAGAAATTTCAATCGAAATTGAACGGGGTTCAACAAAGACTTTGTCAGAATTGAACAAAAAGCTACAGAGAGATTCACCGGAAGAGACGAGTATTACGTTGGTTACCTCTTAATGGTGTCAAAGTTAAATTAAACATGGATGGCGCCCTCTCTGAAGATAAAGTCATTGTGTCTGCAGGGGGGGCATTATTAGGGATGGAAATGGTAAGTGGCTATCCAGTTTTGTGATGAACATTGGGTATTGCTCAATTATCAATGTAGAGTTGATGGTCATTTATAATGGTTTGAAAATTTGTTGGGAGATGGGGTGGAGGGGCATTCTGGTTGAATCTGACAACCGATTAGCAATACAGTTGATAAACAAGGAGCATAACTCTCCCAAAAGCAATTGGGCAGTCATTGAAGCAATTAAGAAGCTAACCAAAAGAAATTGGAAGACTTCTTTTTTTCCACATTTTCAAAGAAGGTAACCAGGTAGCAGACAAATTATCCAACTTAGGTCGTGACTACCCGACAGGTATTCATATTCTAGCTGTCCCTCCTAATAATGTATTAGATTTAGTTATTAGCGATGCTAGAGGTATTGTCCACGAGAGACGTTGTAATTCCATTTGATTTGTACTCTTGATTGTTATTCTTAATAAAAAAAAATTATGTCACTTCTTATTCTTAGACCTGCCTAACAGGGTCGGAAATAAGATGTGCCATGTGGTCGGGAGGTTAGTCTAGCTGGGTCGTCGAGCATATGGGTAACCCTTTCCTGTAAAAAAAAATAAATAGAAGGGAACAAAGCATATAAATAAAAACTGTTATAGCTACGTTCATATAATACAGTTAAAGAGTTGGATTAAAAAACGGAGAATAAAAGTGAATCTGTTACGAAATTTTAATACTTTCTCTATTTTTAATTATTATAATTATTTAACCTGTCAATTTATATTTAATTTTTCTTAGTTATAATCATAACATATATAAAATGTACAAATGTAGAGAATTTTTTTTGAATATTTTTATCCCTCTTTTTTATTCATAGATACTTCTAAATTCTTTGTTCAATAAACTTAGAATCCAAATCTTATATTTTGTGTGTGACAAGAATATATTCCTACCTAAAAACCGGGAATTTTTTGTATCGTTTATGTTTGTTTAAAATAGACTTGATTCTTTTACGATATAATACCTCATCTTCCATTTGATTTTTATGGTTAAACCATGCAAAAATTTGGGTTCCATTAGATTAAATGCTCTTATCCGATTACTTGTGCTTGAGTTTATCATGTTCTAAATTTTTTAAATAAGTTTATTATTGGATTAATAAGATTAAGAATTATCTTACTTTAAATTTGAAAAAAAAATCAAACTTTATTGATTTGTCATTATAAACTCCACTAAGGATTTGACTACTATCCTTTTGTCTTAATCTCCTTTTTCTACTTTTAAGTATAAAGATTAGATCTAATTTAATCTAACGACTATAACAGTGACAATACATTAAAATGATTCACTCATTGTGCATGTGCATATGCTATCAATTATATGTATAGCCTCAATATTGAAAATATATGCAAAACCAAAATAAAATCTTGACAAGTTTTTGATTTTTTGATTGACATGTCGAGCCAAAGTGAATTTTGTCTATATTTTCATTTAATTTAGTAATACAATTTTAACAAATTTTCATCTTTTAGTTAATAAAATGTATCATAAAATTTAAATTGGAGACAATTATTTTAAATTTACAATTGTATTTTTATCTAACAAGTTTTGTTATCAGGCATATAAAAAAAAGTTTTGTTATCACATAATGATATAATTTTATTATTTAAATTATTTTTTAAAATTATAAGAAATTTTCATGTTGATCTTGTGTAAATTTAAATTATTTTCAAGTTTTCTAAAGATTTATGTTCACACATCTTAAAATATATTGCCGCGTGCACATCTCAATGAGTGGAAAAGCTTTTTAATCCAAAATATTTTGATTAAGTGCTATTTGAGCACATCGAAACTAGAAGTCTAACGGCTTTAGAATAGCAACATAAATTAAGAAAAAAGCAGCACAAACTTGACGAGTTCAATGAATTTTTGGTAAATTATCATAAGGAAGCAATAGAGTATTTTTTCAGTAATAAAAAATTTATTGTCAAAATGCCTTATTATTCAGTTTAGTTATGAGTAAAGTTGATAATTGATGAAGTTAATTGTTTTGATAGAGGTGAGAAATATAGTGATGGTTGATTTGCATTCAGGAGAAAAATTTAGTTAATAAAAAAGAATAAATTAGTTAATTAAATTGAAATAAATTAACATTATTTTAATTTTTTATTTACTTTACAAACATAAAATATCTTATATATATATATATTATTTATGTTTTATTGAAAATGTAATGTAATCTTATATTGTACATAATTTTATAAAGTTTTTATAAAAACAAAAATTCACGTGCAAATCACATGTACTAAAAATTAGTTAAATTTAAGAATTAATTATGCCATTTACCCAAATTAACTTTTAGGTTTTGACAAAAATAAGATAAAGTTTCCTAATTGCTATATTGCCACATTTTTTAAGTTCAGTTGTCAAGATACCATGTTTTCAATTTTTAGTTGAAAAATACCACATTTGATTAAATAAAAGTCAAATTTTCATTTCATTTGGTCATTTTTCTCTTTCTCATCATTCTCTCTCCCCTCCTCTCTCATACTCTTTTTTCTCTCATCATTTCCTCTCTTAATCTCATCACTGAAATCCTAACAGCCCAAACCTAGCAACCTGAAACCCTTCGCCGCCGCCACCCTCCACCGCTCCTCACCTATTTGGTCTCTCTTTCTCTCTCTCCTCGTTTCCTCTTCGACAGTCGTCCTCCGTCTCTCTTGTCATTTCCTCCTCGTGTCGCTCGATCGCTCTCTCTTCTCTCATCGTGCGTTGCTCGATTGCTTTCTCTTCTCTCATCGTGTGTCAATCGGTCGCTCTCTCTACTCGATATGTTCTCTCCTCGTAGCTGTCGACGCTCTCTCTCTTCCTTTCTCGACGTCTGTCATGGCCTTGAAGCTTCTAGTCCCTCTAAAATCGAGAGATTAGGGCTCCGACAGGAGTGTTGGTGCAAGATTAGGGGCACAACAGAAGTGTTGTGTGAGATTGGGGGCGGCAGCTAGGGTTCCAAACCCTAGCTGCCTCTTTTTTATTTTTCTTAAATTTACAGAAATGTCCTTATTTTAAAAAGATTTAGAAAAATTGTTTTATTATTGTTGAAAAGTTTGCTTTATTTTTTGCATATTTCATTAGTTATGGAGACATTTATAAATTTGTAAAAAATAAATAAGTGAGCTTAATTTAGTTTTATAAATTCATAATTTCGTATTTTAGATACTTGTGGAGACATATGGATACATTCAAAAACATTGAGAGACATTTGGATACATTTGAAGACTAAAATATTATATAAAAATAAAAATTTGGATACATTTGGATACTATAAAAATTTGAGATTTGGATATATTTTGGAGACTATCGAAAAAATTGTAAAAATTATATTAAAAATTGTAATTTGGAGCCATTTAATTTAAAAAAAAATAAATCAAAAATTTATTAAATTAAATTTTATATAAAAAATTGTGATTTGAAGACATTTAGATACATATGGATACATTTGAAAATCACTGAATACATTCTGAAACATCATATTTTTTCTCCCTTAGAATTTATTTTTTTCACAAAAAAATTAATTTCTCAAAAATATCCCCTTTTTTTTAAAAAACATCTCAAATTCTCGGTCAAATTTTCAGTCAATTAAAAATTTAATATTTTTATAAAATATTTTAAACGTATTTTTATTTGTCAAAATGTGTTTAAAACATAATAAAAGTCAAATTTTAAATTTTTATTGAGTATAAATGTTAAATTTTTTCTAAATTTGATGGGACAAGACAAGATCCACCAAGTTTGCCTATGTAACCGCCTCGCGCGTTCTTAACAACTTCCAATGTAAACAGTAATTTACCCTGCCAAATTCTTTTCATTTCAATATATATTTGTTTTAAAAAAATCTCATAAACATTCCACAGAATCCCATAATCATGTTTCTTTTAAATGTTCAAGCAATAAATAGCTGATTTTTGTTGATAAAAGTCTGTATCGAACCAAAGAAGAAACGTTTTGATCATTCAAATTGCACTTAACCAATCATCATTTTCTACCTGTGAATCCATCTTCTTTTATGGTATGTATCATTCTTCCTTCAATTCAATGTTCTTGGTAATTCTTCAATCGGACTTGGATTTCCTAAACAAATTTCTTGTTCTATGCTCTTTTTCGGGTTTGTGTTTTGTGATCTTACTACTCTGTTTCATGTACGTAATAGTTTCTTTTTGTGGGTTCATGTTTTTAGACTCCACGGTAAAACAACTTGTTATAATTTGAATATGAATTGTTATTTTTCACTATGCAATCTGCTTTTGTAATTTACTACCGCAATCTACTTGTGCAGTATACCTCAAACAAATTCACCTTTTTATATGTATTATGGAATTTTGCTTTGTTTCAAAGGCCATATGTATTCATTGCAAGTGATGATCTTTTCTGAAAAATGGAATTTGATTATGCAGATGATAAATACCATGTTGAAGATGATAATAACAATGGTCCTGATGATTATAGCTGCAAATGCAGTTGATACCAATGACGTTTACGATCCTTGCTGGGACACAAAAGTGCAGAAATCAGATGGTTTCTCATTCGGCCTGGCATTTTCTAGCAAAGAGTCGTTCTTTCATGATCAGGTTCAACTTTGTCCATGTGATAGTCGTCTAGCCCTCCATAGCAAATCTGCACAACTTGCTGGTTTTAGGCCTCAGGTTGATGAGATGTCTCTGCTTACAATTAATAGAAGTGACTTTGATCCGGTACGTTTGGTTTTGGCTGATTTAAAGTTTATTTTGAAGTTTGCTTGACGTTTTTTTTGATTTTATAAGTACCGGAAAAGTTTTGTTTAATGCCATAACTTTCTACCAATTCTACACTCAGCTGGTGACGCCATTCAATAAATTGCAGCCACTGCCATTAATCATCAGCAGTATCTAAACATTGTTTGATTTTCTCAAATTTCTCAGGGCAAGGTTGGCGGCTATATGGTAGCATTTGCTGGAAGAAAATATGCAGCAAGATCGTTGCCAGTTATGATTACTGACAATAGCATGATCGTGACAAGTTTTACCTTGGTAATGACAAGAATTGACTGGTTTTTTTCACCTTTCTGTGATAGAGTTGTCAAGATTGATACCCTTTTTGTGTCCCAGGTTCCTGAATTCCAGAAGGGTACTCTGCAAAATTTGTATTGGAAGAAATTTGGGTGTAAATCATGCTCCAAGGACTTAGTTTGCTTCAATGGTGAAGATTGCGCGATACCGAACTCCAAATGCCGAAACAATGGGGGACAACTTGACTGCAACTTGAGTATACAGTTAGCATTCTCCGGCACTGACAAAAATCTTGAAGCACTTAATTCATGGTATGAGGTGTCTAATCTCCGGCAATACTCTCTGTATGGCCTATATTCCGATCTTCATGACTCCATCGTCGGCCAGTTCACCAGAGCTTCAAAATGATGTGCAGCTATCTCCATTGATGATAGACTGTAAATGGATGAATCTGCAGTGAGTGAGGAGGCCACAGTTAATCATGTGTAATCTTTAAGCAACATAAGCATTAACACCACATAATGATGACAATTGAAGACGACTAATCAAAGTTATTGAGAAATAATTTCTGCAGTATAATAATGAGGATGAACACGAAAATTCACTGTCTGCAAAAGCTATTGTTGTAAAACATTATGAGCCTTTTTAGTTGTAGAAATTTTCTACTTTTTTCTACAAAATTAGAAAACAAAAATAAAAAAATGAAAAATTTATTTATGCAACACTAAAATTTCTATTGTTTTTTTATGTTATTTTAAAAAATAAAAACAAAATGGAAAACATAAACAAAAAAACTATTTTTTCAACTAAACATAGCTTACATTTCCGATTTCAAATTGACCAATTCTTCTACCACAAAATTTCCTATGCTTTCCTCATTACGGTTGGTGAAAATCCTGCAACAGTTGATATCGACAAACTTGCTAGTTTCAGAGCAGTCAACTAGCCTTTCCTCTTCAATCATCTTATATGCATCTGTAGAGAGATATGTGCTTTCTTCAGAATCCGAACTTTCAGCAACCGAGCTTTATAATTGCCGAGGAAAATTATACAAAAAGACAAGTGTTTGTCGACATATGCTGTAAGGACTGACCGTTCTATATATACAACCAACGGGTGCCCAGCCTGCAGTTGCAGATTTCTCGACAGACAGGGCAAATCCAATTTGGATTCTGGTTCACTTCCATTAAGTGATTATAGCCTATCAATCAAGTACCAGGCTTGCAACCAAAAAGAAAATAAAAATGAAAAAGAGAGCAGGATACTGGCAATTCAAAGAAGGAGCTTTAATTTTCAGAATACTAATAAATACCTTGTGTATAAGCAGTAGCCACAAAGCTGCCCTTGCCCTGAGTTGCATTTGCTGCAATGGGTGTAGAGACCAAGACAATTCTGAAAGCAACAGTTTAGCAACCAACATTCAGCAAACAGATTTCAATTTATAAAATACATGCATCCATAGTGTTGGGAAAATAATATCATTATTTCAAGAAATGAGAACTTCTAGATTGACAAACCGATACAAAAAGGAGCTGGTAGCAAACAAAATCATCAGCCTGATTTTAGAATTGACTTGACAATAATTAAAGGAACTTTTTGCAATTATTTGTTAATTTTTAGTTTCCAATATTTTCAGGGAAGTTGATGAATAATTTTGATTTGCAAAGTAGCTCAACAATATTTTCAGGGAAGTTGATGAATAATTTTCAGCCTAGTAGTACAGGATCTCAAAAGTAGTAACAAAAATAGAGCAGTACCAAAAAGGTCCATGCTGCAACTACTATAGGTTCACACATCATTCGAATCTGATCTTAGTTAACAGTCCATTATCAACATAGCAGTTTTTGCACATACTCAGATTGTGCATTAGTTACCTGCTGGCTATCTCTGCACCCCTACCTCCTTTATCACTGAGCGGTCATTTAGGGGTCTTAGTTGATGATCCGGGTTGTTTCCCTCTCGACGATGAAGCTTATTCCCCGTTGTCTCGCTGGCCGACCTTGACCCCTGTTATTTTTTAGGTCATATCTAGTATTCAGAGTTGGCCTCAGACGATGAAGCAAATAATACTTCAATAGGACTAGAGTGCCAGAGAAATCAACAATTGCATGGATATTGCTCTCGAGTAATGCCTTTTTCGTAATATGGATTCTTTGCATAGAAATAAACTGGTTATGCAAATAAAATTACAATGACGAACATTAAATAATAAAAATGCATATATGCAATGAATGTACGAATATCTATATGGCATGTATAGTTATTTAGGTTTAAGTTGTCATATTCTTCTCTCTTTTAAAGAATTTCGACTATGATAGATGGGTCAATTAATGCATAATCCGCTAAATCATGAAATGCCCTTGCGTCTGCGCATCCTTTTCTGTACCAATATTTCCTAATTTTTTAACCTTGTATTGTTCTATTCTAATAATGTGATGAAGGTCGACATTCAAAGTAATCCTATTATACTTGGTTTTTTGTGGTTTAATAAAGTTTTTTTTGCCACTTCTTATTCTAGGTCCTGCCTAGCAGGGTCGAGAATAAGGAGTGTCGTTTGTCCGGATGGCCAGCCTAGTTAGATTGTCGGATAAATGGGTGACCCTTTTCAGTAAAAAAAAAATCCAAATGTGAAAAAGATTAGAAAAAATACATATAATGAGCTTAGAGGAGGAAAATATCCATATATATAGACTTGTTGCCGGTTCCGAAACCGGCGGTTCCGGTTCCGGTTTGTCAAATATAAGAACCGGAACCGAACCGTGGTTTTCACGGTTTGGTCCGGTTTGGTTTCGATTCCGGTTTTAATCGGTTTTGATCGGTGTAACCGTCGGTTCAGTTTCGGTTCAGTTTTCTTTTTTTTTTTTCAAAATTTTGTTTTTAATCGGTTATTTTATCCCATCAATTGATTTGTAAATTTTGTTATATTCAATAATTAACTATAATACCAATAATACATTTTATTCCAAAGATTTTTTTAATAATTTTTAAACAAATTAAATATTCTATTAGTAATTAATAATAATAATTTATATAAAAATAAATTTTTGTGTTTGTGTATAAGAGATTGAGATATAAAAATTTTTGTAAAATTGATAAGAATGGGGTGTGGTATTTATAGAGTTGAAAAAAAAAAAAAATAACAGCTGGAACAGCCGGTTAAACCGACGGTTTGACGGTTTTTAAAACGAAAAACCGGAACCTAAACCGTAAACCGTCGGTTTTGGTCGGCCGATTCCGGTTTCGGTTCGATTCCGGTTTTGACCGATTTTGACCGATCCGGTTCCGGTTCGGTTCGCCGGTTTCGGTTTGGTTTTTACACGTCTAGTTCAAAGGACGAGGGAAGGGAATGATGTTCTAAAACCAAGTTGTGAATGGATGGTAATTAAAGAATTAAGAAAAATAAATAAGGACTAAGATGAAAATTTGGTGTCAAAAATTATAAAATCCTACCCTCTCACCCTCTGCTCCCCATTTTTGGGGTAACAAAACTTAAGCTCATTTCCCCTCCTTGAAAATCTCCCAAACAAGTAGAAAGCATTTTCCCCCTTACCCTTCTTTCTCTTCCCCTCTTCTAACTTCAATCCAAATAACTCCTTAGTTATTTATTTAGTTCTAAATTAATTTTATTACTGTGTTAGTTTGTCTTCCTTTATTAGAAGTGTGATTTTGTCTTTTCTTATCAAAAATTATTTGTCTTCCCTTTGTCCAAAGCTCTCTCTCTTCTCTTGTTAGAATGTTTACTTATAATTCAATTTAGTTATCATTATACTATTGCGTTTTAAAAATTTGTAAAAAAATTATGATATTGTTTTACTATTATAGTTACAACTCAAACAGTTGTGAACGGCAAAGGATGAAATTATATTTCATTTTAAAAGCAAATCAGTTTGCTTTTATTATGCTAATTGATTCTATGTAAAGTCTTTATTTAGATACTTTATTCAACCACTCATGATTGATGTAATATATTTTTTTAATAACGTTTCTTTTTTGTTTTGACAGATTTGTCAAGGGCGGAGACGTCCAAAAGTTGAAACGGATGAGCTATAAAGTACCGTATTTCAAAGGGAGAACACCAAATTTCCGCAGCCTTGTGGTTTTTGCTTTTACATGCTTGGTTAATCCAGATTCCGTTTCGCACGGGCTCCAACCAACCGCATACTCCGCCAGTCACAATAGTAAAATCGAAATCACGTGGCTCTCCATACCACGACAAGCCCATCCGTATTCTCTCGTCCTCTCCTCTCTCTCTCTCTATCCAATTCCAATATCTGTTACCCTCTTCCTCTTCCACCCCCACGTCACTCTCTTTCTTCTTCCTCCGAATCCGAAACCTCGAATGTTTCTACCCTATTCACAACCCACTTCACCCAACCCCACCCCCCAAACCAAAAAAAAAGGGTTCGAAAAAGATGGCCACTATCAACGACATCCCAGAAGTGATTTTGTCCAACATTTTTTATTCAATTTCGGACACGCGAACCCGAAACTCCATGTCTCTGGTGAACCGGAAATTCCACATCTTAGAGAGAGCCACGCGCTCTTCCCTCAGTCTCCGGGGCAACGCGCGTGACCTTTACATGATCCCGACCTGTTTCAGATCCGTCACTCGCCTTGACCTCTCTCTCATCTCTCCTTGGGGCCATGCTTTCCTCGCTTCATCTCTACCGTCCAATCCCATCCTCCTCGCCCACCGCTTACGCCTCGCCTTCCCGCAGGTGACGTCACTCACCGTCTACGCTCGATCTCCGGCGACGCTTCATGTGTTGCTTCCTCAGTGGCCGCGATTGAGCCACGTCAAGCTCATCCGGTGGCATCAACGCTCGTCGTCGCTTCCTCTCGGTGCCGATTTCGTTCCTTTGTTCGAGCAATGCGAAGCTCTGTCGAGTCTTGATCTCTCGAGTTTCTATTACTGGACGGAGGACCTGCCTCCGGTTCTTCAAGCTTATCCTAATGTATCCAAGTCTTTGACTTTTTTAAATTTGCTTACCGTTTCATTAACTGATGGGTTTAAGTCCCACGAGATCCGTGCAATTACTGCGGCTTGTACAAATTTGAGAAAGTTCTTCGCGGTGTGCACGTTTGATCCCAGTTACATGGGATTTATAGGGGACGAGACTTTGCTCGCCATTGCTGCGAATTGTCCGAAATTATCGGTTCTTCATTTAGTGGATACAGTGTTGATGGGGGCCACGCGAGGTGATCCTGAGGATGAAGGGTTTACGGGAGAAGATGCCCGGATTAGTAGTGTTGGGTTGGTGGATTTCTTCGCTGGGCTTCCATTGCTGGAAGAGTTGGTTCTTGACGTCTGCAAGAATGCGAGGGATAGTGCTTTGGCCTTGGAAGCACTTAGTTCCAAGTGTCGCGAATTGAAGGTTTTGAAGTTGGGGCAGTTTCATGGGATTTGTAAAGCGATTGAGTCGCAGCTTGATGGGATTGCACTGTGTTCGGGATTGGAATCCTTGTCAATAAAGAAGTGTGCCGATTTGACGGACATGGGATTGATAGAGATTGGCCGAGGATGTTGTAAATTGGCTAAGTTTGAAGTAGAGGGATGCAAGAATATTACGGTTAAAGGCATGAGAACAATGGCTTGTTTACTTGGCAGGACACTGGTTGAAGTAAAGATTTCTTGTTGTAAGAATTTCAATGCTGC
>CAODLS010244901.1:0-26518 GCA_948243855.1 Flueggea neowawraea
TGTATGACATAATAAATTCGGCCCATATATTTTAATAAGGGAGTGATTTATTTAATGATAATGTATCATGTAATTAAAAGCCCAATAACATTAATAAACCCACATTGAATTTCAGCACACTCTTCCTATTTTATAGGAATCTTTATTCTTATATGACAAGGATAAAATTTGGCACAAAATAGGAGTGCATAACTAATTAGGAGTATTAATCTTGTGTGACAAAGAAAATAAAACCCTAATTAGGATGCCACTAATTCGGCACACTCCTATTTTTTAGGAGCACTAATTAGTGTATATAATTAGTTAGGAAGTACTTATTCTTGTAGGACAAGAAAGGTTAATCCTAGTGCACATATTTAGGTTTTTCCATATGCCTATAAATATGAGAGGCTAGGCCGAATTCATTCTATGTCAATGGCTAGGCCAAATTGTAGTGCCACAAATAAAAGAGAGAATTTTTTTGTGAGAATTAGAATAGAGATTCTAAAAGGGTGCTAGTACACTTTACCAATCCGAATGAAGTTCGATTGTGTGGATACCTTTAGACACGTTTGCTTAAATGCAACGTGAAGCAAAGGGGATTCGGGTTTTGAACACTAAAAGCTACACTAACACTCCATCCGATCGAACATAAGAGCTTTGGATCTAAGGTAGAACCACTAACCCTAATCGTGTATATCGATATGCATGGATCATTGGTGGAATTCTAGGTTTAAATTTTTGCTATTTCAGCTGTCATATATGCTTATGAATGTCATGAAACTAGTCACGAATTCCAATAGCCACCAAATTCACTTCAAAAATCACAGCAACAATTACATCATTATTATCATCTCATTCAACCAAGTTGACCTTTGGTTTAGGATGTTTCCTATTTCCAGTTGTGTTTCTTACTAGCTTTCTGCACTGTGAAGCATGATGACATAACTTGCCACAAACAAAGCAATTTCCACTCTTTTTCTTAAAGTCGGAGTTAGTAGCTTTCAAGGTATAATCGAACTTATTTGAACTTTGATCGTACCTTTTTTGGCTAGGTTTGTGGCTTGGCTTGTGTTGCACGAGGTTTGCTTTTGTTGCCAACTCCTTTGCCTTGACAACCTTTGTATACTTGCGATTGGTGTCCTTGATTAAAATGTGATTGATCAACTCTTGTGGTCATCTTCTTTTCCTTGTGTTTGAGCGATTCCTTGTAATCATTTCAAGAGTTAAGCAGCTTCTCGATCAATAGCTCACTCACGAACTCATCTTGCAAGTTGATTTTGTTGTTCTTCAAGTTTTCAAGCAGTTTTTGGTATTCATGAATTTTCTCCACAATCTCCTTGTCCTCAGTCATCTCCCATTGGTAGTAAGTCCCACACGCAAACTTTTGTTTGACAAAGTCCTCGATAGTATATATGATGGTCATTGACTCCCATATTGCTTGTGCTTCCTTATAGCTCACATATATATCAAACAAATGGTTAGATAAAGTGGAAAGGATAGTTTGCCTACACACCTTGTTTGCATACTCCTAAGGTTCGAAATTGGATTCCGGTTTTGGTGTGGTGAAAGCCCAAGCGAAGCCATGCTAGTCAAGCAGTGAGTGGACATGATCTTTCCATCTTTTGAAACTCTCCCCATCAAAAATCCCAATGTTGGACACATCTGAAAATAGATTGGCAAACATTGGGATGGTTGAGGAAGCAGGGAGAAAACCAGGATGTGGGACGGTAGGAACAACAACAGAGACGGTGGATCCTCTTTGAGTAGCTGTAGCAATTGAGACCGTGGCACCAGCATGAGCAACATAGATTTCAGTTGGCTGTGAACTTTCCATGGCAGCAAGAAGAGTAGTATAAAACCTTTTAGAATGTTGCTTAATATTGTGGAGGGAAACAACACAGCACCTGAGTCGTGTTAGACACTGTCCTAAAGGGTTTTATTCTCCCAGGATAAAACAGGTATTCTCTAATGATTAGAGGAACAAGAAACAATAGGAATGATAATTTGGGAACCCAGTTATAGGCAAGGGAGAGCACATGAAGTGTGTATATTGCAACTGAAGTGAGGTTGTATTTATAGGCAAAAAGTGTAATGTTGGAAAGGTTAGTAATGGCAGAAAAATAGGAGGGAAGTGGCTACAAGAGATGGGAAAATCCAGGAGATGGAGACCAAGTCATAAGAACGTGACTTTGAATGTTTCAGGAAGAGAAATAGTAAAAAAAGTGTTTTAAATGTAGCATTCTGTGAATTTTAATTTAATACAATAAGTGGAATTAATTTTGGGACGGAAAAAATAATTGGTGTATAAAATGGACCATGCCTCGTTTGTAGGGGGCATTTTCCTTTCAAAGCCCTGCTCACATGCGTGTGAGAACTCTCCTTATTTTCCATCTTACCAAGCTCATTTAGTGTTTCTCAATATAAACGCTATATACACCTCTCAACGAAGCAATATGGAATTTTACAATACCCACAAAACTTTTAACTCACGACAGATAATAAAAATAATAGAATTTATTACTATTAATAATATTTTAAAAAAATATAATATAATATAAATTATGTAATTGCATTCATGATGAAAATTATAAAAATAAATTAGATAAAAAATAATGAAACGTATATTGCTGATATTTGATGATATGTAAGTAAATTAAAATTAAATACCATAAAAGTAAAATGAAAGTTTTAGCACAAATATATACAATTTTTTATTATTTCAGTTGATCTTTGATTATATAGAAGTATAAAAGATTGATCAATAATTTTTGTCATCTTTTCTACCTTTTGCCCTAATTCATCCTAGAGTAATATTTACTCCCATTTTTTTTGGAGAAAATCATTACTCTTTTGAATAATTATAGAATATTCAGAAAGGAAACCAAACAACCATAAACATTACTAGAGTAATTTTTATCTTATTTTCACCTCATACCAGAAGTAGTCGTTACTTAGTTAAGATGTGTCAAACCTATACTTGTTTTTATCGCCTCACCGCCTTTTTAAAACGTTAGGTGTTTATTAGTAGATTTATGTAATAGAAATAAATTGCAAAATAGGTAAATTGTAAGTGTTCTTGTTTGTCAAAGATTGAAACCAATAGATTGAATCGATTCCACTCGATTACATAGTGAAATATATTAAAAGACGATACATCTTTTTGAAAGTTATACCATGAATTAAAATGTCAAAAAACAGGCACTCTAAATTATATATTTGACAATCTTTATTATATTATAATTTAAAAGATTATATATATATATATATATATATATTGTCATTATACAATTTACTAATATAAAAATTTGCATTCATTATCTACACTATTAAACAAAAGAAACACAACATAATTAGGATTTCTTAAAAGCTTAATTAAACAAATTACTATTATTATCACATATAAGTTCCAATTAGATGAAAGAATGATTTGTTCTATGAGGCATATTCATATGAATCACATTCTAAAAGTGCCTACCAATTTCTATAGTGCTTTTGTTTTTTCCAGAATCATGTGTTATTTGTTCCAATATACCTAGGATTATAGCATTCAAACAAATGATGAAGAGCCCATTTTCTGCCTCTAAATTTGGTGAAATTATATTTTGGATGGGAATTTTGAATGATCAAAATGTTGACTTTTATTGTTCATAAAATTAAAAAAGTAATTTTTAGCATGACAAATATATAACAAAAATTCATATTAAAGGTTAATTGAGCATGACTAGGCACTACCTATCTAAAGTGTGCGTCTTCTTCATATGAACATAATTATTATGGCATAACCAAGCATGGGTCCTCCGTTTCTATCATTATTTTCTTAACCAATGTTCACTATTTAAGTTATGAAAGCAAAAGAGAAAAGCAATTTGTAAAGCTAACAACACATCATAATTATACATGACAATGAAAAGAAAATTTTGAATTTTTTTTATATTTCACTAGTATATTTAATATATATTATTATAAACATGTCACTCTCATACTTTTTTTAAGTTGAATTTTAGTATTTAAATGTTTTTCTAATATTTTGACAAATTCAAAATTAAGTTGAATAAGACTCTTAAGGACAACACTTTTTTTATAAAAAAATTCATATTCAAAACTTAAACTCGATACTTTAAATAAGGAAAGAGAAGTCCGTATTCACCACAGATTTAGAGAATTTGCTATACGATATCTATTAAATATACTTATCTATAATATTATATAGACATAAAAACATAAAGAAAAAGATAGATATTTTCTTTTGTTGAAAGTAAAAGATGAAGATAGAAAGAGACGCATTGAGAGGGATTTCATACTTTTTTCCTTTTTTTTTTTTCCTTTGTCATGGTATTAGTATTTAGTAACTTCCAATTAAGGTAATCCTCCAACCTTAAAATTTTGGGTAATCTTATATTCCAATTTTGGTAGTTTCAAAGTTCAACCAACCAAACCTCTCACCAATCATCACCACCCCTGATTTTTGACCTTTCTACCGGCTGTAGCCGGTTGCCAGCAAACCCAAGCCCTTTACTGATAGTGTCACAAATCTGTTATCAATGTCAATTCTAAGCGAATCCACATGTGCCAGATAGTTATTGTTTATTGGTTGGCAGTATATCCACCACCTACTCTTGGTCAATTTGCTGATATCGTCATTAACCTAATCCAACGGGTCATGTTGCTTTAAAGTAAGTTGGAGAATTGGAAATAGAGATTTTATTTTATTTTTTGTTTAATTATACAGACGCCTTTATTAATTTAGGTTTGAGTTGCATATAAGGCCATTATGGAATTTTATATTTTTTTATACTTTAGTCTTTAAGTCAAGATTTTTAATCAAAAAATAAAGAGTTTATACCATTTAATGGCAATCCTAATTTTATATATTTATTGTGTTTGAATTATGTCAACATATTTATATATAAAATATTTAATAAATTATAATAAAGGAGATTAAAAAAATCAAAATTCGTTATACGGCTTAGGATTAATATGAAATTCATAGTTTTCTATTGAACAAAGTCTATTTATTAGTGTAGTCAGGGTCAAGAATTATGCTAAAAAATGATTCAGGATAATAATTGATAATTATCATTGCATTTTGCTCATTTTATACAAAATACAAGGTTAAAACTATTATTGTCCTATGATTCCTGCATCAATTAAAATTCAATGCAAAAAAATTATTTATAAATAAGTTCCCTTTTAATATCATCGATGCATCTTTTTAAAAATAAAATTATGCGAGCTAACAACTAGTCCGAAATATGCAATAATTTTAATAAAATAGGACTGAAAAATAGTTAAAGAATACAGTATTTTAATTTGAAGACTCAAATCTTGTTCGTTAATAAAACAAATATATGAAAAACTAATTTTGTGCTCAAACCTTATCCTTTGATTGAATTACACCTATATAGATAACATGCAATCCAAAATGGAGCCCACAAAGATAGGAAACATGTCAAATATAACTTGCCCAAGCATGGAACACAATTTTATAAAAACTCCATATATAAATAATTAATTTAAAATATTAATTTCCAACTTATATAGGTAATCAAAGTTTAATTTTTAAATAATTTTTTGTTGGAGTCTGACCTTTTTGGTTGTGGGTAACTTGTCGGCAGAAGCGTACGAGGTTTTACACCTAGGGAGACGTGGACGCTTCATATCCACACATGAAAAAGTCCTCCCTTGTTTATTCTTTTATTCCTCATTATGTCGTTTCGATAAAGTTTCTTTACTTTTCCTGTCGTTTTATATTATATATTTCTTTTCCATGTTTACTTTTATTTCAACTCTGAAATTATTAATTTTTTTGCTATAAAATTGCTAAAAAAAATGAGTGATTTAATAATTTGAGAGGTTGTAATGTCCTAACTTTTATTTTTGTACTAAAAAATATTTGTAGTGCCGTGTAGGTGTAGTGAACTCCAAGGTGCTGTCCCTTTCAATTTAACGCTTGTGAAAAAGCCACGTGGTATAACGTACCATTATTGTAAAAAAGTTTTTTTTATTTATCATTTGTAAAAGTTCGAAAACAATATGAAATAAATAGTGTCTATTTAGTTGACAATTTTTTTATTTTTTTAAAAAATAAAAAATATAGATGTAGAAAGAAAAATTTTATGTAAAAAAATTAATTAAAAAATATAATTTTTAAAAAATAAAAATAAAATATAAAATAAAAAAACTATTTTTTAAACTACACATATTCATAACTTTTTTAAAGTTCTTTATAATAATTTACTTCTAGCTTAGAGAAATCAACCCAATAATACTCCGATTTGTTGTTAAAAAAGCCAATGATTTGGGATTGTATTCCATTTATACAGGTTCTTGTTAGATGTTCACTATTATTTTGGTTAAGAGAATCGATGTAAACATGTGAGCAGTTTATAAGATTTAAGATAATTTGTGTTCTCATGATTTTAGACCAAAAATTTAAAGAAGCATAATTATTTGAGCTTTTATAATTAGTCGAAAGATAGTTTGAGATTTAAGATCTCACATTGTAATCATATATAATTGCCAGATCAACTATGATGCTTGGAATAGAATAAAAATAATCAAACAAACTTATTCTATTCAGTGGCTTTAGAGAAAAATTAAACTATATATATGATCTTAGATATTTCAAAGATTAAGTACAAAACCTCAATGAGACAATTTGATTGATATTGATATGCTATGATTTCTACTTGACGGGTAGACGAGGATAAATATAGCTTATAAGCATCTACTTTCTTTAATTCAGTGAGCGTATTCTAAAGGTAAAATTGTGCGGGTGTAAGAATCTCAAACGGACAACGCATTAGATAGGTTAGACCTGCGATTAAAGGAAGCATGGTCCTCATCAATTGGCATATGAAGAAGGGCCTAATTCTTGACCATAGGCTCCGTGATGGTGCAAACCCCTTGGTCTCAATTGTGGAACCAAGGGGTTAGGCTTAGCGATTAAAAGGAGTATGGCCACATCATCTGGTGCTAGAAAGAGGGTCTGGTCCTCTAATAGCTAGTATGTGATGTTCCAAGCCCTTTAGCCTTGACTAGGGATTACTAATGTATTATGATTCCCACATTTGAGAGACAAAGTTAATGATAGTTTATAAGCATCCATCTCTTTTAACCCATTGAATCGTTTTTCAAGGGTAAAATTGTGCATGTCCAATAACCCAAAGTAGGAAATATCTCAGCTAATTGTTCGGCCAGGTGATTAGGAGGAACATGGTTCACATCACACATGATCATAGAATGGAAATCAAACGATTCATTATTTTTGTTAGAGATATAGATTGGATTATGAATATTGTGTTTATTATCATGATAAATACAATATTTATCACACTCAATAATTATCGAACAAGTGTTTAACTTTATTTGTAAGAGCCTATAAATATAAATATCTCCAATCACTTGAGTAAAATGAATAAATGAGAAGATTCTCCTCTTGTGGACATATACAAACTTTTGAACCACATAAAACTTTTTTTGTATTTTTTTTCTTTCTATATCTGTTTATTAAATTATTTAACATGGTATCAAAGTCATGTGGATTCTATATCTAAAAATTTCTCACTTTATTTTCCCTCGTTTGCTTCATTATATCACCAACCAAACACCATTTAAATCTTCGTTTCTTCTTCACGGTCTCAACTACAACAACTTATTTCTTCATTGCTTAGTGGCTTGCAACTTTGCTAGGAATGCGTGGTTAAACGGGTTAGGTTTTTACTTAGGAGGAGTTTCTAATTTTTAGAACTGTTAAAGATATTTTAGTGACAATAAAAATGACCATCTTAGACAAAACATGTAGGTTTAGTGACTGTAATCTTAGACAAAATTAAAGTTTAATGACCGTACTGGATAAAATGATGAAGTTTAATGACCGTTAGTAAAATCAACTCCGAGTTTCAGATATTAGAGTTGTCACAGGTTCAAGCTTGAGGTTTTCACGGCGCTGGTAATAGGCTAATATATCTGCTGAGACAATATTGTATGCTATTCATTGCGATTATTTTCCTCAAAGTAGCTTATGTTTGGCTATCCAAGATCGTAAAATATTATTATTAACTTAGCTGGTCGATGTAAGAGGTGCGTTTATAAGAAAATTTGTGAATCTTGCACCTCACTTTCTAACTCGGGCGGCACAAATTCTATATCAAATTCTCATGTTTGGCTACTTTAGCACATGATTTTTTAGGTTTATCAATTTGGAGAGTTAATATAGTCAGTCTATCAATTAGGTGGACTAACTTAGTTCAGTAAATTATGGTTTTCGAATTTAGGTATTAATTTTGAACCATTGGATGATGAAATTTAAATTTAGTGTACATAATAATTTTGATTTCCAATTAAATTAACTAAAGCGATCATCTAAATAAATCAACTAAAATTGGCTTGGTTGCTTAAGATTTATTTTGTGTTTTATTTTTTTCATTTACATGGTATATTAATAATCATTATGTTAACCCGACAATTACTTTTTTAACTTTGAAGAAAAATAATAACTAGAATAATAAAAAGGTAAGAAATGAAAAGTGCCGGAGGAAAAACTCACTAGTTATGTTGACTGATTTTAGTAATACAATATTCAACGTAAAAAATTAATTCTCTTGATACCTTTCATTTAATTTAGTACTCTCAAAAAATTTATAGTGCTAAAATCTCTGAATTTATATCATTAAAAATTTAATGCCATGTTTTATTTCATCTCCAAACATTTAGTACTATAAATTCATTTATAATACTAAATTATCAAGACAAAAAAATATTATATATACCAGTTTTATACATCCACAACAAAAATATCAATATTTCATATACAAATCTAATGGTCATAATCTCTTTTTAAAATGTAATTTAAGTCAATCCACCTAGTTGATGGAGTAACTATACCACACAACAATGATTCGAGTAAATGGGAATTTAATGTTGATTTAAAAAAAAGTTTTTTAAGTGCGTGGTTTTTGACTTTCTATAATAAAAAAGACAAGTTGAGATTAAAAACAACTACTTTACAACTATATAATTGAATTGAACTGTGTTGTTTGATGTGAACAAATTTACATAATAACACACAATTTAATTTTTCTTTTATACTGTAGAGATTAGAGATTGGTATTATAGTACTTAATTATGCTGGCGCCGCTAAAGGAACATGCTACCACAATTAAAAAACATCATCATTTCCTTAATTTTCATGAAGTGCTTAAGAAGACTCATAAATCACACCAGACACGCTAACATCAAACACACACTAAATAAATTGGTCAATATTCAATGCCGACTGTGACCACCACCACAACAACAACAATTTTCTTCACAAAAAGTTGATTTAAGTTAACAAGAAAACAGATTTCGAAAAAAAAGAAAAGAAAGAAAACACCCCACACCGTATAAATATCATGAGAACTGCCAAGGCTTCCCACCTATATCTTATCAAACTTTTCGATTTATTTTTTATTTCAATTCCATTTTGGATTCCCCTACTTTTAATTTCTTGTCCTCTAGGCTATGTCATATCATTTTTTGTTGACTAAACTTATTTGTGCCCAACCATATTTTTTCATCATTCACTCAAAATGTTAGTTTTTTTAATTTTAATAATTATTTTTCAATTTTAGCAATTATTTCTTTTAAGAATAAAAACTTGTTCATGTTCGAAAAATCAACAGTTGAACTAATACATTTGTAGCTCATTGATACTAGAGTCAACTTTTCTACTAAAAAGTCATAGATTCGATTGATACTAGAGTCAACTCTTGCATTAAAATACTAGAGTCAACTCTTATACTAAAAAATCGTAGGTTCGATTTCTAATGAAAACACATAAAATAACTTATAAAAAAAACCAACAGTCGAATTAACACTTCATTGATGATAGTGATTAATTTAGGAAGGAGTTAGAAATGCATAATGGAGCAATATAATAGAGTGCAGATGTGAATCGTGGCCACTTGATACTAAATATGACAATTGCTAATATAATAAGGCTCAAATGGGGCAAGTATCTTCACATGATGGTATAGTACTAGAATAATATTTCGTTGAGATTAAGATGCCAACCAATCAATTAATAAATTTCGATTAAAAAAATCAATGAATTAACAAATCAAAGGCGTGGCCTTTCTTTGGAGTTGGAACAATTTATATTAATTTATTCTACTATGATTTCCTTGTAACTTGCATCTAAAACCTAGAAAACTAAGCAGGTTCATAAAATACATTAATTCATTTTTTTAAAGTTTTTATAAGTCATTTTATTTGCTTCTACGGATAATTGAATTTTTGACGTTTAGTATTGGAAATAACTCCATTATCTATGAGCTACAAGCCCATTGATAATGTAGATAACGATTTCAAAATCAAAGTACTAATATATAAATTGTTTCTCTTTGAATGAATTCAATTATTTTAACAAATGAAATTTGTTTAACATCAATATACTAGTAATTAAGATAACAACAATTAGAAAACACTTTTTTGATGATACAAATCCAATTTTAAATTCCTTTGTTGACGTTAATTGAAATGTTTAGTGTTATCAAAGTTAGGGTGGTGGTGAACAGGTGCACATGATTCACCATGTCAAACAAAATATACATGAACAGCTAATGCATTAATCAAACAATTTTTTTAATGTCCAGATGAGGGATATTAAACAACATAGAAAAAGATTGTTGTGCCAAAGAAATCTTAGCATATTCAAAAAATCTAAGAAAGAAGATAAAGGAACCTTAAAATCAAGTGCAAATCTTTGGCTTCTTGTGGTGTTTTTTTTCTCTTGTTTAAGAAAACAACGAGGGTTTGTATGACTACTTTTATATTGGCGTCTTTCTTTAGCCAAGAACAAAGTAACATGGCTTCACCACAATTCTCTGCTTTCTTTATTCATCTTCATCTTAGTTTAAGGTCTACTTTCCTCGGCTTTCACAAATATTTAAACTACTTTGATTTGGAACTTCGATTGAGTACCGGCTACGTGTTTCCAGCTTCGGAAAATTTCGTTTTGCTTTCATGGAATTCTAATTGATCTCTACAACAGGTGGTAGATCAAGTGTTTTTTATAAATAATATGGTTTTGTTCATCTTATTTTTAAAGAAGTAGATTAAGAGAGTAAAGAAATCTCTATTCAACGTGTTTTTATATACTTAAGATAACAACACCGAAGAAGGAGGATAACTTGTGAAGAAAAACTATTATAATTAGTTTAAGTAAATGTAGTGTCAGAGTATCTATACAAATCAATTCCTAAAATGCAAAAATCCCTATGTGGTTATGCACCGGATAAAATGTACGAGAGATTAATTTAAATTGTGATATACTTTAATTTAAAATTAATCATAAGTGTGTTTCTTATTAGCGATTCTTTATAGAAGTTGATTCGGATTTTAAATCCTCGCATTTTTTCTAAGTGGTGATTCCACTTTCAAAAGAAGATAAAAAAAACATTATTCTCTAATTAATTAGTATTTTTGCTATAAACTAAATCCAATAGTTTATTTTAATAGTTATTGCCTACGATATTTGAACCTAAAATCTAGTCTATAAGTCTTTATTTGTTTAGCAACTAGACTATATCTCATGAGTTTTAAAGTCCAATAGTTAATTTGAGTTTGCATCTAATATTAACTTAATGATTAGCATACGAATTTTTAACGGTTAAAAGAATCATATAATATTTCAATTCTGAAACAAATGTTGGCTGTTTCATACGTAACAACAGTCCTGACTGAGGTTGACTACAAAGAAAATTATCGTATAACCATTATCAAAAATCTATGCAAGATGACGATTCTGGACAATTACATTACTAGTAACAACATTGTTTCATAATCTTTGCATTAAAAACAAATAGATATTTAAATTTACTGAACAGTTCCTTGGTGAGATTGCAACATATAGAATTGATAGTCATAATAACATGTGCTCCAACTTGAGCAAATTGCCCAAAATAAAATGTCCCATCTTATAAGACAGACCACCAACCTAAACAAAGGATGCAACCAACTAATCAATAAGGTTCCAGTAAGAAACAATGGCTTCAAATCAGAACCCTTGGCAATATAAAAAAAATATACGAATAGATAATGAAATATTATGACACTACTGAAAAGAAAAAGAAATGCCCTAAATCAAAGGAAATGATTTTTAAATCTTAACTTAAGGAATAAAATTAATATTTGAAACTTCAATATGCTATCTCAAGATTATCCATACACATCTTATCTTGAATTCATCATTTTACGATTCTATTATTTCCTCCATCATATTTAGATCGTTATTTTTTTTTCACATAGATGAAAAAAACAATAAATAAGATAATGCTTTTCATTTTACAAATATCTTTAAAAATTGTTTTAAAAGAAATCTTGTATGGATTTTTTTAGTTAAAATTTAGTGACTACATTAAAAACTAAAAGAATTAAGAGGCAACCTACACCTTTTACCACATTCAATGCTGGTTAATTGAACTTGCCATTAAACAAAGACTTGGTTTTAACTTTTATTGTTGCTAAGTTTGATTGATATCCTAGTTCTAAACTTGCTTTTCACTTTCGAACGTTGTGTCTAATGAACAAAAAGTTGACATTACACATCTTTTCCTTTTTGTAAGTAAATGAGGATTGGTTGATCCGGATCTTACCTTCCAACACAGAATATAAAGCAACTGTTGGAACCAAAAGCAATGCCCTACTTTGTCATCATCATCGACATTAATGCATGCATAGTCCACAAGAAAACAAAGAAAGAGCGAAACAAATCAGCCATTCAATAGTCAAAAATAGCTACAAACCAACCAACGTTTTTGCCTTCTTGGTCTGCATGATTCTTCACCCTACAACTTTTTTCAAATGCTTCGACAAACTCCTTTTGTCACCAAATGTGATAAGTGTGTTCTCCAATATTTTCATATACCTGCCGACTACGCAATTCAGTATTTCTACTAACTTTTGCAATAATCAGTACAATTAAATAATAAAATGCTTCGATTTTAGTCGTATTTTTCCTGTATTGACGATCGGCAAAGACGTAAACAATTAATGTCTGTTTCCTTCATATACAAGCACACAAGAGAGGAGATAAGTACATTGAAAAGTTGGAAGATGCATTTCCGAGAATGCCTGCAAACATAATGGAGTTTGTTTGAGATAAATTTGGTATAAGTAAATTATGTAAATAAATAAATATTAAATTGTATAATAAAAGAGAAGAAAGAATGACACAATTTTTTAGACGTAAATTGTAATATGTTAAATTCAATAAATCTCAAACACACATCCCTGCATAGAAGGTGATGCAAGACCTACAGGTTTTGAGACCATACGTGGCTCAATTAAATTGAAGCTTAATTCCGATAAATCAAGCTGTAAATATAATAAAACCATAGTTTTCATAGTTTGCACAGAAAAAAAAAAGAAAAATCGATATTTTTTTAGAGTCACATGTATGAACATTAGTATACAATTTCAACATACAAAAATCAAACACCAGAAATACAGAACCTAAAAGAAATAATGTAACGAGTAATTTATAGATAACCATTTATAATGAGTGCTACATATTGTGAAAGCAAATAGCAAATTAATAAATTCAACAAATTGTACAACAAAATAAGTAGAGAATAATATTTTTTTTCTAAAGAATTATAATATGTATGAGTAGTAATATGCTATTTCAATAGTGATAATTATGTGATACACCACAAAATGTTTGCAAAATTTGCTCCGTACAGATTAAGTATACTTATTATAAATACATTTTTCAATATGTCATCCCTACACGTACAGTTGTTTATATATTATTTTTATGTTGTTGATTTGTTGTTTATATTGTTATTTTATTTCAAAAGTTGAGGCATAATATTTATATGTTATTTATAAACAACATTCAATCAAGTCTAATCAATATATAAACAGAAAATAACACATAAACAACATATAAACAATATATTAAAGTTATGAATTTTTTTAATATGTTGTTGATTTGTTGTTTATATTGTTCTATTATTTCAAAATTCAAAATATCTTATTTATATGTTGTTATAAATTGTTGATAAATAAAATTCAATCAGTTCCAATCAATATATAAACAAGAAACAACATATAAACAACATATAAATATATATAAATAAATATAAATAACATATAAATATATATAAATAAATATAAACATATATAAATAAATATAAACATATATAAACAACATATAAACATATAAAAAAAATTGTAAATTATAAACAGAAACAAATATAAACAACATATAAACAAATATAAACAAATATAAAAAAATATAAATAAATATAAATAAAAGTCCATGTGATTGTAATTTTTATTTATTAAACTACTTGAAATTTCGAAACTAAAGATGGTGATTCTGTAAATGTTTATTTAAGTCAATCGTGATTTACAAACAAGCTTGCATCATAGTTAAACCTTATGAGTTAATGGGCCAACTTAGAGCCCATCTACAGCTTTCCTTCCTTCAAGGTTTCCAGATAGGAAAAATTTAACGTTTAGGCTAAATTAAAATTCAAATTGTAATAAATGTCACCCAAATTTCAAATATAAAAAATTTAAATAAAACAAATTGGATTTGATAAATTCTATTTTTGAAAAAAAATGAGATATTTTAGGGAGAAATTTATTTTTTTACAAAAAAGACAAAAATTTGATCTTTCAGACTTTATCCGTTGATCTCAAAATATCTTCAAATCACAATTTTTGTAGACCAAATATCTTCAAATTATAAATTCTTTATATAATTTTTACAATTTTTTCGATGGTTTCTAAATGTTTCTGAAAAAATATTTACAATTTTTTTTATAAGTTTAGTTTAATTTAGATGATTTTTAAAATCTCTAAAAATATCCAAATTTCACAAGTTTTTACAAAAAATTTAATTCAATAAATCTCGTGTAATATATATACTAAATTTAATTAATTATTTATTATTAATTTTGTTTTATTTTATTTATAAAAAATTAATTTGGTGTTCAATGGTTTACAATGGTCTCCAAATGTATCCGTATATCTCCAAATATATCCGCATGTCTTCAAATTTATCCATCCCTGCACAAAAATCAATATAATTCAAAAAAATCAACCAAAGTCAATAAAAAAACCTAAATAAATACAATTAAATCTCCAAATATATCCGCAGATTTCCAAATGTATCTATCCCTATACAAAATTAATATAATTCAAAAAAATAAACCAAATTCAATAAAAATAACCTAAACAAACACAATAAAATATTTTCTCATTTTTAATAATAAACAATTTAAAAAAAATAAAAAAGTAGCAACTAAGGTTGAAATCCTAGCAGTCGCCTCCTTCACTCTAGTGCCGCCAGCACACAGCGCCACCACCTCCTTCCTTTCAGTCCAGCTAGCTCACCACGTCGTCACCTCCTTCACTCCAGTCTCGCTGTCTCCTTCGCTCTGCTTCCTTCGCTACACTCATCACAGACCGACAAGAGAGATCGATGAGGAGACAAACCAAGCCAGAGGGAGACAGGTCAACGAAGACACGAATAGAGAGAAGAGAAATAGATTGACAAATGATGTGACGAAAACCAATTGAGCCGAGACATGATGAAGACAGATTGAGCCAAGACAAACGAAGGAACGAAGAGAGAACCAAGAGAGGAGAGAGAATCAAGACATACAGATAGAGAGAAATAAAACAGGTGAGAAGAGCACAGAGAAAGAAGGAGCGACGGAGGGCGACCAAGACATATTGACCTAGGGTTTCGAGTTGCTAAGGTTTGAGGCTGATAGTGTTTCAAGAAGGATGAAATTAAAGAGAGGAGAGGAGGAGAGAGAAAGGAGAGTGTGGCAAAGGAGAAGAGAGAGAAAAATGGTGAGAGAGAAAAAAATAATAATTTCATGACCCATTTTCGGACCATGGCCGACGTACGAGCCGAACTGTCAAAGGAAGTCTGGTCTATCTCGCATAAGCATCAGAGTACAGAACTCTACCCAAATTCATATCCAAGTTAGTAATTAAACAATATTAATAAAAGCTCAAACCTCATTTAATAAAGTAAAATATTTATAGTATCAAATACAGAAAATGTATCAAATAAAATCATTTGTATTATCAAAAACAAAAACATAATCATGGAAACTCGGTGCGACATCTAACAAATATACAAACTAGGCCTGATCAAAAGGGGACTTACTACCAAACTGGACTCCTCACTGAGAGCTGATGAATTGATAGATCAAACTTCGATTGACCAGAAAAATGTTAAAGGGAGAGGGTGAGAAAACTTAGTGAGGGATGACGCTCAAACATGTCTCTGAGACCTCACACAAATCGTTTTAAAAACAATTCAAAAATACTACATGTAGGTATAGTCAAATGTACTTATATATACAAAGCATACACATGCACGCATGATGTTGTTGGATCAAGGGTGATCAACATTAAGTTCCTTTTGTGTTTTGAAGATGTGCAAAACCTTTGACTTGACGAAGAACACGTTGGAGAGCTCGGAGTTGCAAAACAAGCCACTACAAATGTTTCATGTACGTTAGAAATGTGTCATGTACATGAGATAGGGTCTGAAGAAAAGCAAAAGTCACTGGAACCCTCTGAAGCACATGTCACGTACGCAAGGATAATTTCACGTACGTGTGTTATAGTTGATCTACGTAAGATATAGTTCATGTACGCAAAGCTTCCTCAAAGATGATCAACGTACGTGAGATCAAACAAACATACGTAAGCTAGAGAATTTTTAGATGACGTACGTGAGAATGACACAAAAAGCTGTAACGGCTACAAATTGTCTCCAACGGCTAGTTTCTCAATCCCAACTGTCATATGGCTTAAAGAAGCTATAAATACATCAAGGAAGGACATAAAAATGTGGATGATCATATGTTTTCAAGTCCCAATCATTTTCATTATTTTCCTCACTCCAAAACACCCAATCAAGTTAGAGATCAAGACTCAAATTTCAATTTCATACAACCAAACTCTAGCATAGAGCTTTCAAATTTTGTAAATTTTTTTGTAAACACTTTGAGAGTGAGAGAGGTTTGTTGTGAACCTATAGAAAATAACATTGTAATGGCCTTAGAGGTTTGAGCCGCAATCAACCTTGTGTAGGCTTTGGAGGTATGAGCCGTAATCAACCTTGGTGTAAGGCTTTGTTGGATTGAGCCGTAATCAATCTCCGATAGTAAAAAGCCTAAGTGAGACTTAGGTAGTGGACGTAGGCATGGTTGGCCGAACCACTAGAAAAATCTTGGTGTTGTTTTTCTTGCCTCACTCCAACTCACTTCTGCTCTTCAAACTCAACTAAGGCATTCTCGAAAAATTCTCCAACAGATGCATACATTCATGAGCTGAGTAAAATCTTTCAAAGCATTTTTAATCTTTATCAAAGATAGCATACTTTCAAAAACAAAGTGAAATCCTTCAGAAAAACTTTTTAGTTTATCATAAGTTCCAAAAACAAAAGTCCAAAAGTCATTTTTAGCTTTATTAGAAATTCTAATACAAAAGTTAAAAACCTAAAATAAGGCGCAAAGGTAGCCATTCAGGCTGAATCCAACGATGGATCAAAAGAAAAGCCAAAGTAATATTTTCAAAAGCAAACGAATATATAAAATAATGGTTCGTATACAAAAATAGAGGAAAACCTTTTGCAAATGAACAACATTCAAAGCAGACAAACATGTATAAAAAAAATAAAGTTCAGAGTTTGTTTCAGAATGTACTAAAGAAGGATAATATAATCTTTTTATATTATTTTTCAAAAACAGTTCAACTTTTTTAAAAGCGCAAAATCTTCCAAATTGAGTATTATTACTATTTCCAAAGCTCAAATATTTTTTTTCCAAAAAACAGATTCTTATAGTTCACCAAAAATTCAAAAGATTTTCAAAACAAATTCAAATTAAACAAGTCCTCACGTATGCCAAATTTTAGGATTTTAAATCCTTTAATTATTCCGAATTACATGTTATGGTCGTAGCACAACAAAAACATATAGGTTTAGAAATATATAGTTTATGTGTCTGAAGTCGACATCGCACTCACTTGGATGCCGAGCTGTCAAACTTCGAATCACTGACCATCGGTATATGACTAGTCGCCTCGAAAACCAGACTGAGCTAAAACAAAATGTTTTCATAAAGAATCAATACGGTGACTGTGGCAATACAAGTAATGCAGAAATGCAAATACAGACTCAAACTGGTGTTAGAAATCCTATTTCAATCGAATATCTAACCCTTCCGTCGATTCTCAAACACCTCTTTAACTCACAGAATCAATTTTCCAAACCTTTTAGAATCTATAATTCAATACTCTAAATAATTCACAATCAATACTAAACCTCGACCATTCAAAATATTACATTGTAATTCTAGCAATAGGAATTCTTCCCAAAATAGTCCAAACTCTGTATTGGCCAACACCCAATGTTCTAAGTCGTTCCAAATGACTCACATCAACCTCTTAATCATAAATCTACAACCAATTACCCTAAACAAACTCAAAGTCATGAACAATCTTCACAACTTGGCCAAAACCCTAACCCATTTCAAAACAACATCAATCTTCAATTCCAACACAAGCCTATACTAATTCTAAGTTTATTCTATCATAGATTAACAAAAATTAACTCAAATCAACTCAAAAATTCATTCAAAACAGAGATCAAAGCTCAAAACCGTCATTTACAATACCCATATAACATACATGCATAAACAACAAACCCAAGCCAAATATTTGCATTTCTAACTCTAATCAACCAAGATATAACAAGAACAACTCCAAATCTAACTAGAAATTTATTTAAAATCGAAACCCTAGCTTCAAACAAAACTCATTTTGTCCAACCTAAAAAATCTTCAAAACCAAAGTTAAAACCTTGTGATCCTGACCTCAAACAACCATAATATAACAACTTACAACATCCATTCCAACAGAATCCCTCAAATTCGAAACAAACATTCAAAATTGGTCTTAAAGTTAAAACCGAGATTCAAGTATGAAAATAATGAAATGAAGAGATTAAAATGAAAATCTTACCTCCAGAGATGTTTGAAAATGTTGGGGAAGCATTGAGAGGAAGAGAGAATCGATCTAGAGTTGAGAGAGTGTGAAAAATGAGAGTGACAAACGAAGGTCGGGTGAAGGGATATTTATTAACCCACTTTGCCAAAACGCAGTGTTTCACTCATTTTCAGCATTTCTGGGCATATTAACGTGTGTAACACAACATCTACACATGTAGAAGAAGTATTACATGCTTAGATCCCTTCACAACGTACGTAGACAGCTTGAACAACTCACGGATCAACCCAGATCATGATCTACATGCTTAGTTCCCCCTACTATGCATGTAGACGACCTACACAGATCGCAAACCAACCCAAATCATGTTTTACTTGCACAATTCCCCTACTATGCACGTAGACGGCCCTCCAGTAAGCCTTATGGGTGTAAATTCACACCTTAAACGCGTTTTTAATTTAAAATCTTAAATCTCATCATGTTTGGGACTTAACAACACTCAAACTTGCAAAAGTATCATCTTAAAACAACTTTAAACATTTCCAAACACCCCAACCATCATCTCAAATATTCGAGAATCAAATTGGAAATGAGCTGGAACACTATAGAAAATCTATCGGAACGGATGGGATATTGCAGACAAAATGAGACAAGTATACTTTTATCTGGCTGAATATGTTATTTTTCAATTAAAAAAATTAAGATTATGGTATTTAAAAAACTGAATATTAAAAAATTTGATATTTTAATAATTAAAAAATTAATATTTTTATTTGTCCAAATCAGAGAATTTATACTAACATCTAACATAATTACCTTTTTCAGATATGGTTGCATTCTTTTGTAGTTGATAAGATCATGGACCTTATTTGGGCCAGGATTGATATGGTCCATAATAACTCGAACGGCTTGTCGTCAGACGTTGCATTTCGACCATACCTGTAGCCATACCAACCATAGCTTCTCTTTTCTAGAAAAAAAAAAATCAAACCTGTTGAATCAGTTAAGCTGATTCCACACATAATGACTTTAGATACTGAGTAGCTCGAATTGGCGGTCTCAAATTGCACAAACGCCTAAATCATCCTAGTCTCCCGGCCGGACATGAGTTTGTACGATTTCATGAATTATTTTTTTTCATTCTGGAAGTTGTGATTTATTTGTTTGTTCAATTTTAAACGTGGTAATAAATGAAAATAAATAAATAATTGAGATTAAAAACAAGAAAAAAGCAAAAAGATACAATAAACAATGCTGAAAATTTCTGAAGCCTGAGATCAAGCAATTTTGCAAGATGAACTCTTCAAGTCCCAAATGGCACGAAGGAGAAGTGTTTTACTAAAAGCACCATAAACATTATAACTTGCATTGCTAATCTTATCCACCATCACCTGTCCAGGATATCCTGGGTATGCTCCAGCACCAAATATACCATTACAGGCAGTGGCAGCCTCGAGTTTGTCCCCGAGATACCCTTCGACTCCATAGTACCCTGTCTTGAAAGGATTCATGGCAGCTCCTGCAATTACAGTCGCAATGTTAATGACCATGGCGTCGCCGCCGATGGCATTTGGTGCCTCAAGAAAATCCCCTGGACGACCGAAAGGTGAAGTTGAAAATGGGAATCACAGAAACTGGGGCACCGCAATGAATGTCCCACATGGGCAAAAACCACCTTGGTCTTCGATGAAACCGCAACGTTGCCATGATAACTGCAGGAACCCAAGCAAAATCTCTCCACATCAACATCCTTAGATGTCAAAACTATGTAGATACCGTTAGTGTCTAAAGGCAATTGTTTCTTGACGATCTTGTTCTTGACAATGTTGCCTACTTTAGCGCGAGTAATGTTCTTGCCGAGAGAATAGAGATCAGGAACTTGTGCGGCTAGCTTGACAGTAACTGAAACTGGGACACCAACCTTGTCTTTGTAAGAGCGCATTGTTTGCCGCCACGATGAGACGCTAGTAACATGTAGTTTGTCTGAAACATAGTTGAACGAAGCAAAGAAATCTGCAATGGTGGTTCTGTCAGCTAACGGGAAACCTCCATACCAGATAAGGTAGACATTAATATCATTTGGTGCGGTATAGAGAGGACCTCCATGGTACTTGAGCGAGACAAATGGATTAGTTATAGGAGAAAAATCGCCTGGACCTTTGGCTTGTCCAGGTCGTCCGAGACGTCGATGTCCATGTCCATGTGAACATGGCACCACAAGTAGAGTACCTAAAGTAATGATCAAGCTGTGGTATAATAGAGACCTTTCAAACATCTTTGCCATCCTCAGTTGTGATTTTCTGTTTGAATATAGATAGGTAATGTTTGTATTGATCAAAAAAAGATATGTAATGTTTGTGTTCGAAGTACCACCATGATGATGCCTCATTTTAAGAGACGTGACAACTCAGAGGTCAAGTTTGTGCATTATATTGCAAACAGAAATCACCTTGGTTTACTAAATCTGACCCTAATTTCTTGGTTTATTAGTTGATTTGTATTTGGGGATTGACTCATTGGTTAACAAACGGGTTTCGGTTATTGACTCTATGACTCTGTTCCTGGTTTTGTCAAGTCCTACGATGAAATAAGCAGTAGACAAGGGTGAAAATGATTTGACTGTATTTCGTTATTTCGTTTTTTTTTTGGTAAAAATACGTTAGCTTACATGTATAGAAATTGAAAGGATTGACACATAATTAGGTGTGACTTTCAAGTCATCAGAGTTTTTTGATACTCTGCATCAAAATAGATTAACTAAATATTAATTAAAATAAGAATATTGTTAAATATTATAATCATGCTTTCACAAATTTATTTAAGGAAGGACTTAAACGGTTATCACTTTATGTTTTAACCGCCCAAACACCAAAAGATAGCTAAAATAAAAATAATAGTTATTTATTTTATTAGACACCTCAAGTCAAGTAAAAACTTTTTACAAATCCCTTTTTTAAATAATTTAATTCCAACTTGGTTAGACTAAAAGTGTGTAGTTCTGAAAAATATATGTTGTTTTTTCTATTTTCCATTTTCTTTTTTTGTTTCTCCTCCAAGGCAAGCTACTTATGTTGCATTAAGGAGGCATTTAATTAAACAGTCATCATGAATCACACTACTTAAAGCACAAACCAAGTTTTACAACACTAGCTAGAATATAAATGTAAGCTTACTATACCTAACCGATTCATGAATGTTAGAATTGTAAACACTTGCATATACATGAAGTAAACAGGCAAGCCAGAGAATATAATTAAGAGAAACTTACACTTGCAACAAACAGCTGGACATGGAAGATTGAAATGATGTCTTTGCTCATAACCAGAGCACAGTTCACTTGTACTTATCCATCCACAATGATTCGTTTCAAATGTTGGTAGTAATATGGCCTGCATTCAGATCTTCAGCGAACTTTCCATTGCGGCAATGCTTAAAAAAATAAGTTGAAGAAAAATCACCTCCATTCTGATTTATCAATGTAGGCTTTCACCACTAAAATTAATAATGTCGTTGTGTCCTGCAGTTTTATCAATATAGCATCAGTAATTTGTATATATTCATTCATGTGATTCATTAAACAGAAATGAATAAACTTGAGCAAGGTAGTGAGAAAAAGAAAACAAAAATGCATATCGCAAAATGTGAAGTTTAATACCGACATTTATGACTATGGAAGTATATTAGGGTCATCATCATTGCCAAACTAATCCACATAAACTTATAGATATAAGTTCTCAACTCTTTTCTTTTTATTTTTTTTATCAACTTCTATCTCGTCCATTAGGCAAGCAGTGCCATCTTTATGTTATGCTATCTGTACCTGAAATGTTCCAGATGTTCGATAAAAATAATGCGCAATGACAAACCTTGACAATGAATAGTATTTATCTCTTGCCCACTGACTGGTATTCCATCATCATCCAGTAATGAAATCCCTGATGATGCAATCCTAAAAGGGAAAGCCAATGGTGGTGAAATTGGAGATTTTGCCACCTTGATAAACCTGTGACCTGACAGTGAAAGTATAAATAGAATCATTTTAATGACATCTGGCAATTGGCAATTATTAAGCTCACAAGTTAGCGTAATCTTATCTGATGTTAGTCTTATAATAAATCAAAAGTAACTCTGTTTAGGGAAATCCTCACTTTACAAAGGGCTTGGATTGCCTTTATAATGCGATGAGAACAATACATATAATCCAGAAGAATGCTGAAATTGATGTTAGCATGAGACTTTCAGAGTATTAGTACAACTGTACATAGTAAAAAAGGCGCATAATATCCTTCCAACGAAACATTAATCCTCCGGCTCCAAATTTGATCCAATTCCAGTCTTACTAGACATATATCATGTGGCAAACACTATGAAAAAAAATACATTGAAAATTTAAAGAGTAAATTCAATTGCACCAACAAATGCAAGTAAAATTCAAACCTGACTTAGATTCAAGTATTAGTCGAATGGTCACAGCATGTGCCCACTGAAATCCTAAAGCAGCAACAAGATGAGTACCATGTTTTTCGACTCCTGACGGAGTTTCACTACTGCTGGGCGCTGCATATAAGATTTTACGATATCATTGGAAGCAAGAATTAAAAGGGTTTTGCAAGTCAATCGGCCACAGTTAGATTACGGAAGTATACCTTGAAAAGAATATTGGAAGACTTCATTCCAACTATGAGATCTCACTTGGTTTGTCACCACAACTGGAATTCTTGAAAATTCGGCAAGTGACCTATATATACCAAATAAAATTATGCACAACCTATTTCAAAAAGAATTGACCCATAAAATATATATCCCAATAAAAGAATGAGGTGCTCACTTAATAAAAGAAATATGCCAACAAAAGGAATGGTGTCTAGGAGCTCCCTGATCAGATTCACTGCACAAAAGGTGTAGAGGCTACTGGTTTAATACTAAAACAACCGAATGATATAACTATAAACATTCAAAAAAAGGAAAGCAACATTTTCAGCACTGATGGAACATCATGAGACTCTATGCATTCCAGTCAGCACAACATAAAACCGTTTTGCACATGGAGGAAAGAAATGGATCAATGATTAACTTAACCATGTCTTCATTGAACCTGTACAGCTTTGGAAAGACTCCACAGCAACTGAACAATATTATCATGCAAGATACAATGTTATCATGGCTTATGCCGAAAGATTATAAACTGCTTGTAGAAGTAAGGATATTGAAGGTTGTCACCATTTATTATTAGCTTAAAAACTAGAAAGTACCCTGAAACAACAGCAGCCATGCTATCAATAATCAGTAGCCGCACTTGACCTTGGAGAACCAATGCCTTGATTTGTTGCAAACTGGCAAAAGAATATTCATAATCAAACAGTCAATCTATCAGCATTTTGATGGATTACTGTTAGATGAGTTATCAAAATAAAATGAAGGAAAAGGATTACTTTGAATTTAGGCATTGTAATAATGTAATGTTGTGGAAGAAGTGGAAAATGTAAGCGTTGACATTACATAATTTCTATTTTTCACAGTTGGCAAGCATAGAATAAATGTCTTTGCACATACAAAGTAAGTTAATCAAAAAACATGTATTCTCATGTTGACTAAACTGAAGCAATATATCAATCCAGCCAGTATAGTTTGAAAAGATCAGTTTGGTTTACAGCCTCAACTTGCTCACAATCCTTTGGAAGCCTAAACAGAAAAGATTTCATTATATTCTGGAAGCATGGAAACCAAAATAAGTGAGGTGCACAGTTCGTTGTTGATTGAATACTTAAATGTAAAAGAGGAATGGAAAAATAATTGGCTTCACTGTGCACTATAAATTGTGTGCTTTATCTGAAAAGAAGTAAAGAAAAGGAAGAATTCTCTCCAAAAAAACCAAAGGGGGCTGTTGAAAAATATTCATCATTGAACTCTCAACTCATTAAAACCCCCATCTCCGATGCAAAATTCTGTTTAGGATTGGATGCAAATTAGGGGCCAAAAGTGTTGTTCCGTAATCAACCACCAAACAAATAGAGACCTTACGAATTTTGCCTTTCATGTGTTATCTCAACATTTGCCCTCACGCTAGTTTTTACAAAGTGTTTCAACATATTTTCCATTGTGCACACTAGATCTTCCACTAGATCACCGATTTTGTCACATAAAACAATATCTTGATATCATCACTAGCATGCAAAGTTAATGTGACGTTTCTAGATTCCAAGACCAAGTTAATAATTTCTTTGGTCTGAACCTGTCAGTGAATTCTTCAAGTGATGCTGGCCTCAAAACATGAATCCTACCAGCCATCTGCAATATTCATTGAAAACCAGATACATTAAAATAAAAGGAAAATATGAAGCAATTAATTAGATTAGAATAATTCATCAAAGCATTCTCCTACCTCCTTTGCCATTTCTTTCATGTTAAATATATCTGGGAAACTTGTGGCTCCAATTTGTATTAGCCTGAGAAACACATATTTCATAACATAAAGAAACTTTTCAAAAATGAATAGGCACATTCACAAACCAAGCAATAACATACAATAAACAGTGACTGTCCTTCAATCACCTTCTTGAACGGAATTTGAATTCTACATCAACATATATTACATGGCCATCTAAACCTCCATAATTTGTTGGCAGTGAAGCCAACAATGAAAGCTTCAAACAAAACTGCAGAAAGAAAACAAATAAGTATAATAACCCACATTGGTAGGAATTCACGGCTATCCTTGAACCCAAGGAGTATTAGCAAATTGTCACAGAACTCGAGATGTGGAACTCCACACGACATAGTTTCATAACTTGTGGCATTGCATTAGGCACAATATGAAGTCAATTAAACTAAATTTATGCAATCTGAATGTCAGAAATATGCCACAATTGATCAGCTTGACACTAAAAGATCATTCACTGAGATCCAATGCTAAATAAAACCAACTAAAATAACAAAAAAGCATTGACTAATCATACTTGTGTTTTGCCAATTCCAGCTGGCCCGACCAACTCTGTTAAAACACCAAACGGAATCCCACCGCATAAAGCATCATCCAAACCCTTGAGACCCGTTGGAAGATGTCCGGCAAAGCACTCACTCTGCAATCGTTGCTCCATCAACGACAGAGCCTAAAATTACAACCAAATCAAACCCTAATTTTATTAGGAAAAGAACAAAAACCATAAAATTAATACACTAAATGCAATAATCGAGAACAACTGATGAATTAAGCAGAAATTCTCACAGTTTGACAAGGCGGTGATACGATTGCGCTGATGTGAGCTATTGCAGATGCCACGTCAACGAAGCTCACATCCAGCAACTCCATCAACTCGAACTCGGTCATCGACAACGCATCCTGAAATCAGCATGACATGAAATGAGGAAGTTGTAAAAGCGAAAGAAATTAATTATTTTTTTTGGAAAAATTGAATTTTCTTCAGTAACTTAGCGGTTATGATGTTACGAGCGGCAAAGATGTTTGCTATGTATTTGGGAAGTCCCATTTCGCTTATCAGCTTGTTCG
>CAODLS010244909.1:0-15231 GCA_948243855.1 Flueggea neowawraea
ATTCGGCACACTTAATAAGGATTAGGAAATTATTTATTTATTTCCTAAATAAATAAATAAGAGTTTTAGTTGGACTAAGTAATTCTTATACTTGTTAGACAACGAGAGAGAAACCTAGAACACTTAAACTAGTGTTTCAAAACAACTCTATAAATACTTATTCGTGTGTGGCCAAATTTCTATAGCCAAATTAAGGCTGGCCGAATTTATTCACCCAAAATAGAGAGAAAAATTTGTGAGCAAGAATAGTGATTCTTGGTGCTAGTACACGTCGTCGATTCAACATAGTTTGCTTGTGTGGATATTTTTAGACACGTTCGCGCAAAGGCAACTTGAAGGATAGGAGATCCAAATTTCGAATACTAAAAGTTACACCAAATTTGCCATAGCCGAATTTTGGAGCAATATTTTAAGGTAAAATTGCTAATCCTAGTCGTGTATATTGATATGCATAGATCCTTGGTGGAATTCTAGGTATTAAATTTTTGTTTTTCTGCTGCCATATCTATTTATGAATGTCATAACTTAGTTACGAATTCCAAAAATTGGCTCCCCACTCTCATCTTTAAACTTCTCAGAGGTGAGAGTATGTAATTGTCATATGTTGGAGAATTTTTCGTCACCTTAATTGAGTTAGGCTAGTAGAGAAGAAAGAACACAAGAATTTAGAGTGGCTTGGCAAAACTTACTTATGTCCAGTACCTAAGTTCCTCACATAGGATTTTTCCAATTCACTATATCGATGATTGATTTTGGCTCAATCCAACAAAGCCAATACAACACCGTTAATTCCTGGCTCACACATCTAAAGCCTCACTCAAGATTGATTTTGGTTCATACTTCTAATACCTAAACAAGGTTGATTTCTCTCTTAGACTCACAGCGCTAAAGCCCTTACAATATTGTTTTCGTAGGTTCACAAGAAACCTTTCCCACTTTCAAAGTTTGTACAAAAAGATTGCAAATAAAGCACTATGCTAAAGCTAGATTTGAGTGTATGGACTTGATGCTCTAGATTTTATCTCTAGCTTGATCTGTGGTGTTTCTAATGATTGTAGTTGATAAGAATTTTAACACAATGGTACCATATGTTTTTAAACCATATATCTTCCTTTTCTTGATGTATTTATAGCCATTCTATGCCATATGACCGTTGGAGTTGTTGTACTAGTTGTTGGAGTGCAGTCATTGATGTTTGTGATGTCTGGAAGCTTTTTACGTGCATAAATAAACACCTTACATACGTAAATCATGAATTGCGTGCTTAATTCAATGTGTTGCATAGGTAACTCATGAAATCTGACTGGTACATTCAATCATCTCAAATATCTTCTTCAACGATCAAAAGATCTTTGTTTTGTCATTATTCATTATGCACGTTAAAATTTTTCTTGCTTATGTAACAAGCTTCTTGCATGTGTAACTTGATCTTTATGTGTGTAACTTCTGATCCAATTGTTTGATCATATGTGATCAACAATAAGTTCCTTATATATTTTGATGATGTACAAATGGTTTTGATGATGAGCAAAATGTTTGACTTGAAGTGGAACACGTTGGAGAACTCAGAAATGCAAAACAAGCATTACATGTAGCTTAACGTACACAGTTCACAAGCAACGTACATTGTACTTATCCACAACTTACATTATAGACAACAACACACGTTGATGTAAGCTCGAAAAGAAAACAGATGCTACTGGATTGTTCCAGACCAAGCAAAATGTACATCATACATGTACAACTTACGTAGTGAAGGATCACAACGTACGAAGTGAAGGATCACAAAGTATGCAGAAAAAAGTCAACATACGTTATCTGGGTAGCCGACATGATCAATGTACGTCACGAGTATTGCAACGCATGTTATCTTGAAATGCAACATGATCAACATAAGTATTGTAATGACAACATACATTAGCTGAGTCACTGAAAACTGCAGAAGCATTAAATGAACTCCAATGGATAGTTTCTTCAAAGCAATGGTCATATGGCATGAAAATGCTATAAATACATCAAAACAAGGGCAAAAACGTGTTGAACAACCTCAGAACTCATTGTACAAAAAGGCCAATCAATTTCAACCATCAAGAACACCAAATCAAGCTAGAGATCAAAGTTCAAGCATCAAGCTCAAATATCCAACCCTAGCATAGAGCTTCATCTTTTGTAAATAGTTTGTAAATACTTTGAGAGTGTGAGAAAGGTTTATTGTAGGCCTATAGAAAAAAAATTGTAGAGGTTTGTTGTAAGCCTATAGAAAACAACATTGTAGAGGTTTGTTGTGAACCTATGGAAAACAACATTGTGTAGGCCTTGGGGGTGTTGAGCCGGAATCGACCTCGTGCATTGGCTTTATTGGATTGAGCCGTAATCAATGACCGTTATAGTGGAAATCCTAAGTGGTGAGACTTAGGTAGTGAATGTAGGCAAGGTTGGCCAGACCACTATAAATCTTGGTGTTGTTTTCTCTCTTCACTTCAACTCGCTTCCTCTCTCCAAAATCAACCAAGACATCCTCGAGAAAATTCTCCAATAAGTGGTGTCAGAGACAGGTTTCCATTCATGAAGGCTTAACAATCTTGGAGCAAAATCCGCATCATTAAAATGAATCTCGGTCATTCTCCTCCCTGTGTGTTCGGTGCTTCTCTCTATACTCCTCCTTTTTTTTATGGCTCAAATTTCAATTCTTGGAAGAAAAGGATGACTACTTTCATCCAATCATATGATATCGAGCTATGGAAGGTGATTGTTCTTGGTCCAAAAATTCCCAAGAATAAATATGGCACACCTAAGGGGTATAAAGACTCCAACAATGAAGATTGGAAGTCTCTAAGTCGAAATGCCAAAACCACTCAACTCTTATATTTTCCTTTGAGTCAGGAAGAGTACAATCGAATTTCCTCTTGCGGTCATGCCAAGGAGATATGGGAAATGCTTGATATTACTCATGAAGGCACAACTCAAGTCAAGAAAAAAAAGGTTAATATGCTTCTACATGACTATGAGTTATTCCCCATGAAAGAGGATGAAAGCATTAACAACATGCTTGATCGCTTTGAGGAAATCATAAATGGTCTTTCCTCATTTGGAAGACCAATCTCTAATAGCGATAAGGTGAAGAAGATTTTGAGGTATTTGCCTCAGGCATGGAACACAACGGTCACCGTGATCATGGAGTCCAAAGACTTAAACTTTTTAGAATTTAGTGCTTTAATTGGGTTACTCATAAATTATGAGATTGTGCTCAAATCAAGAAAGGGAAGACCGAAGCATGGGAAGACACTGAAAGCTTCTACTGATTTTCAAAAAGAGGAGAATGAAGGAGAAATGAGCTCGGATTAAGAAGAGGATGAAGAGCTAAAATTCTACTCCAAAAGGATATAAACTTATGAGAAGTTATTGAAAAATAAAAAGAATCAACAAAAAGAGATGGAGGGGTTGAAGGAGAGGAAGAAGAAAAAGAAAACAAGAGACTATAGTTCTTCTTCAAGTGATCATGGAGATCCATTGGCAAATGTATTCCTTTCGGAATACTAGGTATTTCTTGAAATTTTATTCTTTTATATTTCATGCAATTTTTTAGTTCTTATTTGATTATTGTTATTTGCATGAATTATTTGATTGTGTTGATTCACATATGTGCATTACTTTGAAATAAATAGGTGGAGAGACTATATTTTGTTATATGCACAAATTATTTTTGAAAGGGGAAGTGAAAATGTTTATAATTTGCTTAAATGTTTAATCTTTTTGATCAATGACAAAAAGGGAAAGAGTGTTATATATTTTATTAAAAAGGGTAGAAAATTATTTTTTTTTGCATTCACTATTGCATAACACTAATCAAATGACAAGGATGGAATCCTGGATCAATGTGTTGCATTTGATGTAGCCATTAATTCTTCAAAGTTTTGTCATCATTAAAAAGGAGGAGATTGTTGGATCATAGGTGATCAACAATAAGTTCCTTATATGTTTGGATGATGTACAAAAGATTTTGATGATGAGCAAAATGTTTGACTTGAAGTGGAACATGTTGGAGAACCTGAAAATGCAAAACAAGCCATTGCATGTAGCTTAACGTACGCATGTCACGTACAACGTATGTTGTAGTTATCCACAACGAACGTTCTAGACAACAACGCACATAGACGTAAGCTCAGAAAGAAAACAGAGGCTACTGGATTGTTCCAGACCAAGCGCAACGTACGTAATACATGTACAATATACGTACTGAAGGATCACAATGTACACAAAAAAAGTCAACCTACGTTATATGGGAAGCCGACATGTTCAACGTACGTCACGAGTATTATAACACATGTTATCGGAAAATGCAACATGATCAACGTACGTCTTGTAATCGCAACGTACGTTAGCTGAGTCATAGAAAGCTGCAAAAGCATTAAATGCACTCCAACGGCTAGTTTCTTCAAAGCAACAGTCAAATGGCATGAGAATGCTATAAATACATTAAGAGAAGGACAAAAACGTGTTGAAAAACCTCAGAACTCATTGTGCAAAAAATCCAATCAATTTCAACCATCAAGAACACAAAATCAAGCTAGAGATCAAAGTTTAAGCATCAAGCTCAAATATGCAACTCTAGCATAGGGCTTCATCTATTGTAAACAGTTTGTAAACACTTTGAGAGTGTGAGAAAGGTTTGTTGTAAGCCTATAGAAAACAACATTGTAGAGGTTTGTTGTAAGCCTATAGAAAACAACATTGTAGAGGTTTGTTGTGAACTTAAGGAAAACAACATTGTGTAGGCCTTGGGGGTGTTGAGCTGGAATCAACCTCGTGTATTAGCTTTGTTGGATTGAGCCGTAATCAATCACCGTTATAGTGGAAATCCTAAGTGGTGAGACTTAGGTAGTGAGTGTAGGCAACGTTGGCCGAACCATTATAAATCTTGGTGTTTTTTCTCTATTCACTTTAACTCGCTTATGCCCTCCAAACTGAACCAAGGCATCCTCGGAAAAATTCTCCAACAAGTGGTATCAAAGACAGGTTTCCATTCAAGAAGGCTTAAAAATCTTGGAGCAAAGATCTGCATCATCAAAATGAATCACGATCCTTCTCCTCCATGTGTATCCAATGCTTCTCTCTATACTCCTCCTTTTTTTGATGGCTCAAATTTCAATTCTTGGAAGAAAAGGATGACTATTTTCATCCAATCATATGATATCAAGCTATGGAAGGTGATTGTTATTGGTCCAAAAATTCCCAAGAATCAAGATGACACACCTAAGGGGTATAAAGACTTCAACAATGAAGATTGGAAGTCTCTAAGTCGAAATGCCAAAGCCACTCAACTTGTATATTGTGCTTTGAGTCAAGAAGAGTACGACCGAATTTCCTCTTACGGTCATGCCAAGGAGATATGGGAAATGCTTGAGATTACTCATGAAGGCACAACTCAAGTCAAGGAAACAAAGATTAATATGCTTCTACATGACTATGAGTTATTCCCCATGAAAGAGGATGAAAGCGTTAACAACATGATTGATCGCTTTGCGAAAATCACAAATGGTCTTTCCTCATTTGGAAGACAAATATCTAATAGCAATAAAGTGAAGAAGATTTTGAGGTCTTTGCCTCAGGCATGGAACGTAATGGTGACTGTGATCATGGAGTCCAAAGACTTAAACTCTTTGGAATTTAGTGCTTTAATTGAGTCACTTATAAATTATGGGATTGTACTCAAATTAAGAAATAGAAGACCGAAGCTTGGGAAGGCACTGAAAGCTTCTAATGATTTTGAAAAAGAGGAGAATGACGGAGAAACGAGCTCGAATTAATAGGAGGATGAAGAGCTAAAATTATTATCCAAAAGGATAGCAACTTATGTGTAGTTGTTGAAAATTAAAAAAAAAATCAACAAAAAGAGATGGAGGGGTTGAAGGAGATGAAGAAGAAAAAGAAAAGAAGAGACCATAGTTATTTTTCAAGTGATTATGGAGATCCATTGGAAAATGTATGCCTTTCAGCATACTAGGTATTTCTTGAAATTTCATTCTTTTATAATTCATACAATTTTTTAGTTCTTATTTGATTATTTTTATTTGCATGAATTATTTGATTTTTTTGATTCACATATGTGCATTATTTTGAAATAAATAGAGGGAGAGACTATATTTTGTTATATGCACAAATTGTTTTTGAAAGGGGGAGCGAAAATGTTTATAATTTGCTTAAATATTTAATCTTTTTGATTAATGACAAAAAGGGGGAGAGTGTTATATATTTGATTGAAAGGGGTAGAAAATTAATTTTTTTGCATTTACTCTTGCATAATACTAATCAAATGACAAGGATGAAATCCTTGATCAATGTGTTGCCTTTGATGCAGCCATTAATTCTTTAAAGTTTTGTCATCATCAAAAAGGGGGAGATTGTTGGATCATAGGTGATCAACTATAAGTTATTTATATGTTTTGATGATGTACAGAAGGTTTTGATGATAAGTAAAATGTTTGACTTAAAGTGGAACACGTTGGAGAACCTGAAAATGCAAAACAAGCCACTGCATGTAGCTTAACAAACACAGTTCTCATGCAACGTACTTTGTACTTATCCACAATGTATGTTGTAGACAACAACATACGTAGATGTAATCTCGAAAAGAAAATAGAGGCTACTGGATTGTTCCAGACCAAGCACAACGTACGTAATACATGTACAACGTACGTAATGTAGGATTATAACGTACACAGAAAAAAGTCATCGTACGTTATCTGGGAAGCCAACATGAACAACGTACATCAAGAGTGTTGTAACGCATGTTATCTGGAAATGAAATGTGATCAACGTACATCTTGTAATGACAATGTACGTTAGCTGAGTCACAAAAAGCTGCAGAAGCATTAAATGCACTCCAACGGCTAGTTTCTTCAAAGCAACGGTCAAATGGTATGAGAATGCTATAAATACATTAAGAGAAGGGCATAAATGTGTTGAAAAACCTCAGAACACATTGTGAAAAAAATCCAATTAATTTCAACCATCAAGAACACGAAATCAATCTAGAGATCAAAGTTCAAGCATCAAGCTCAAATATCCAACTCTAGCATAGGGCTTCATCTGTTGTAAACAGTTTGTAAACACTTTAAGAGTGTGAGAAATGGTTGTTATGAGCCTATAGAAAACAACATTGTAGAGGTTTATTGTAAGCCTATAGAAAACAACGTTGTAGAGGTTTGTTGTGAACCAAAAGAAAACAACATTGTGTAGGCCTTGGAGGTGTTGAGCCGGAATCAACCTCGTGTATTGGCTTTGTTGGATTGAACCATAACCAATCACCGTTATAATGAAAATCCTAAGTGATGAAACTTAGGTAATGGATGTAGCCAAGGTTGGCCGAACTACTATAAATCTTGGTGTTGTTTTCTCTCTTCACTTCAACTCGCTTCCTCTCTCTTAACTCAACCAAGGCATCATCGGGAAAATTCTCCAGCACTAGTAGCTTCTGTTTACAACTCTGATATGTCTTACATGTGTAACTCCAAGTTTTGCATGCGTAACATGTCTATTTTGACTTTTTCACAGTTTGTTCATCATCGAAACATACAAGGATCTTAATGTTGATCACCCATGATCCAATTTCATACTCTCTATAGTTTCCAAGGTTCAGTATCTTGTTGTTTTGGTAGTCGTTGAAGTGTCTTGCAAATAAGGGCTTTGATATATATTTTAATGTCCTAGGGACTGACCTCATATTCTTATAGAGTGTAGGCACTGAAAATAATATTTTGCATTTTCAATTTTTTTCAATCTGCAGTAATTGTTCCCTCTTTAGGCATAACCATCACCGCCATCATAGTTGGTGTTTAACTTCTCCAATTCAAATTGAAGACTTTGTGCAACCTTATGTATATATACACATTTTGTTCATTTTTTTCTCTTTAGTTGTCACACCTTTCATCCTTCTCTAGCAAATTTATTATAGTAGTGTTGCACTCCATCAGGTATGGTTGTACACTCCTGATTTCTTTCTTACTTTGACTAGCTAGATTTGACTTTGGTTATGTTGTTTCTTTCTCCAAGTGTAAAGCCTATTTTTTCTTCTTCTTTTGGACCACACTGCAAGCTCAGTTGGTAAAGTTTGGTTCCCTTCCCTTTTTTGGTTTACTTTCCTCTTTTTTTTCCTTATTTTCAAACAGTCCCCTCCGAGAAATTTAATAGTGGTTTTCATTTATTTATTATCCTTTCTTCTTGCTTCCAGGGTTATCATTAGTCAACATGTAAAGAAGTCATCCTCAGTTTTGCTTGGTCTACCCTTTTTATTGTCTTATGGTGAGATTTTGACTTCTTTTTTTCCCTAGAAAATTCATTGGTGGTCCCTATGGTTTAGTGTATTGTTCATGTTTATTAGGGTTCCTATGGTTCAGGATCCTATGGTTTGGGAATTGGCCCTTCCAATTTTTAGTCCTTAACCCCATTAGTGATTAAAATTGATTTAAAATTTGAACAAACCAACCATAAATCGCTAACCAGAATAAGAATTACCTAATCCACACACTTCTCACTTTCTTTCATCTCGATGCAATCCTCTTCCAGTTCCACCTCTTACATTATCGTATCACCTTCCTCTCCCTAACCATAGTTCCTTAAGTCCTCCATACCAACATTACCTTATCAAACAAATCCCTAAAATCAAAACATATAAATTGAAAACATGAAATCCCTACAGTAAAGATGTTGTTACTCTCGTCTCCTTCTCTTATTCGAGTAAGTTTTAATCTCTATTTCTCTCTATTTTAGTTTTTTCTTGTCATCGCTCTCTCCTTTCTCCTTTCGATAAAAGTAAATTTTGAATAAGTGATTGAGGAACAATATTTGAATAACAATGACAAGCCTAAACTAAAATATCGACAACAACACAATGAAAAAGAACAAAATAAAAAGTCCAAAAAAAATCCAAAATGACTGGCCAACAACTAAATCCCTACAAACAAGTCCGCCAAAACATGGACTGCATCATCCAAAGAAGTAAGCTTAAGGTCTAAAGAGACTGAAGGAAATCCATCTAAATTAATAAAGCTCTCAGTAGAATCATGTAATACCTCATCCAGAGTTGGAATATGGTTATCTAAGGTAGGATCTGAAGTAGGTAATATAGGCTTTCAGCTAGCCGATCCAACATCTGGGTTGGGTAAAATTAGATCCCAGACTAGTTAAGCCATACTCCCCAAAAAATGTCTAGGGGCTTGAGAGATTCATTATGTCATATCACATAAGCAAGCATGAAGATGAGTAATGAGGTCATCATAATCCAGAGCCTACCCTAATCTCTTCTAGTAAGTAAAGTTGTCATTCTCAATCTCGTCAGTATAAAAATGCTCAAGGAACTGAACCTTTTTCACCCTCTCCAAGTGCTAACTTTCCATGTAAAACCAACTTTAAGGAAATAGATCCGTAGGCTCCCTTAGCATCAAAGGACTCTCAAGATTGGCGATAATCACGAACTGCGCCCACAACAAGAGACTTCTTTTTAGCCTTATGCTCCACTTTTGATGCCTCTATGGATGCATGGGAATTGGAAATCTTCTCCTCAAGATCCTTCTTCTCAACCTAAAGACTTTGATTCTACTTCTCATGCTCCATTTTGAAGGTCTCAATAGATGTCGAAGAAGAAGCAATTTATTTCCAAGCACTTTCTTCTTGACTTGGAGCCTCTAGTCTTCTTCCTCTCTCTGATTAACATACTCTTTTTTGATTTAATCCAATTCTTTTTGAACTCCTATGCTCTGTGTTTATAACACCTCGCTTGATTTCGTTCGGACTTTAGAGTAATTTCAAGTTTGTTTTGGATGAAGTATATGTTTACTCGAGTAAAGAGCGTGTTACTCGAGTGATGTGATCATTCTTAAGCCCCTGGAATAATGATTTACTCGAGTAAACAATCTATGCTACTCGAGTGGAATAAGCCATGGATAGCTCGAGTAAACCATTTCCATTGCTCAAGTTAGATAAGGCTCGGCTAACTCGAGTAAGCCTTTGAGTTACTCGAGTTAGCCATGCTTCCAGAAATTGAGTAAGAGGAGGGGTTACTCGAGTTAGCCAAGACAATTACTAAAACGATGCGTTTAGGGCTAGGGGTCTATATATACCCCCATACCCGATTTTGGCCTGCCATTTTGCACCATTTTCACTCTTCCTCGCCTTAAACCTGACCCTCATCTTCTGTTTTTGCCTTCCAATAATTTCCTATCAAGATTATAAGGTAAGATCACTCTCTCTTCATTTTTCTATCTTACATTTCTTGTAAGAACATGTAGGTTTGTTGGGTGTCCTTAGATGTGACGAATTATGTTGGGTTTGAGTTAGGGATTCAGTTTAGAACAAAATTTTGGTTAGATTTGAGTTGGGTTTTGCTAGATCTTAGTGGAGTGAACTTGGAAATGCATGGATTTAAGATGGGTGTTGAAGATTGAGTTGAGTTTGAAATGGGTTAGGGTTTGTAAGAAGAAATTTAGGGGTTTTGATGATTTAGTGTTTTATTTGGAATAATGAAGTGTTGATTCATGTATTTGAACATGTTTGGAGATGCTATAGATGATTTGGAACGAATGGTTTCAGTTTGGATGAATTTAGGGTGTTTTTGATAAAAGTTTCTACCGTAGTGGCTAGAATGAAAATTTTTGCTTATTTGAGGTCTGAAATGTAATTATGAAACATTCAGAAGACTAAATTGTAAATTTCAATTTTTTGTGGACTAATTTGTAATAGGCCACAATCATAGGACTAAGTTTCAATTTTTTAAAAGTTGAGGGACTAAGTTTGTAATTTTTCAAAATGTGCCACAATCGACGAGAGGGTTTGGTACTCGACCGCAATAAGATTTTCAACATCATCAGGGGATTTGGGTATTTCAATAGTACCATGTTTGACTCTGCTATGATTTTCTTGCTTTCAGTCTCATTTGGTATTCGAGGTGACCAGCCATGTAAGCAGATGAGTTGTATGCCATTCTAGATATACAGGCTATATTTAATGAACTTATATGGTTTTCATTTGCTTTGACGTTGATATGTAATCTAGACTAATTAATGGACCGATAAATTCTAAAATTTTTTTATGTGAAATTTGGAATAAGATAATAAGTATGTTTTAAGATATGCTCAGTAATAATATCAGTATTATTTGTCTGCTCTCTATGTTTGCATGTTAAACATTATTTGTATAGTCTGTTTGGAGTTAATTATATTTTCTATAATTGTTCTTCTATTCCATATGCTTGTCTACTTAAGATAAATATGATAAGTAAGTCTATACTTGAAATGCCAAGATATGATCAATGATCATTTTTGTTAAGTATCGTCTGCTCTACATGCCTGCCAGTAGTCAGTATACAAGATATGGAATAAGTAGTCAGTACTCTACATAATATAATATATTACAATATGCTCCTTGAGATAGGAAATATTAAGTTTCATAGGTTATGAACTCGTCCAACATCAACGAAAATGAGAGCTCCAAAATTCTTCTTGAGCGAAGACTATTAACCAATGGTGGTAAAATTTTTTGGGAGGCTTAGGAATGTCATCTATAAAGAGGAATTTGGCACTTAGACATCTTTGGATTGTAAAAGTTCCCTCATTATTTGAACATTTGTGGAGTTGAAAGAAGCATTGGAATAGGTGCAAGGAAGGCATAATTGTGTTTAGACAACTGAGCATATGTAAAGCCATCAAATTATCTAACCTTTAGGGTGTTGTTGGAAGGGAACCAAGTTATTTTCCCTAAGAAAGAGCAAGGCAAAATTAGGAATGGGAATCAAAGGCCTCGTTGCATAGAGTACTCATGAATTGCGAAAAAGTATTAAGGACGAAAGCAGGACAACTGGTACTATGAAGATCAGGGGTCTCAGCACACCAATTCGACAAGAAGGAGAATTTTTTGTTTAATATTTTTGTCCCAAGATAGTAATCCAAAAGGTGGAGGTTGAATTGGATTTCTTTTGATATAATTGGTATATTCAAAACTTTTGCGGAATGAATGCAAACAATAAATCAATTCACAAACAAAGTAAATAACACAATCAAGAAATAAGATAGCAATGGATATAAAAGAGTTTATGGGAAGAGAGATTCAAGCCATCGATTTATAGTAGTTTGGTCTTCTTTGACCTACATCCACTCCTTAAGCCGAGCTCGAGAGTTTGAATACACTATCGCCTCACTTCACGGGTAGTGACAAGCCTTTGTACAACTCTCCTTGTTTTTTTAGGATCACAAGGAACTTTTACATCATTAGTTTTTCACGGGCTCAACTAGCAAACCTTTACACCAATAGTTTTCCTTGGGTTCAACTAGAAAACCTAGATAACACTCATACAAATGATGTAGTTTTCTGAGTTACAACATGTAGGAATCCAACATAATGATTTTCACACCACCTCTACTGTGTTTTCAAGTGTTAAGAACAAGGGTGAGTGTGTATACAACATAAATTGATCAAGAATACAAACAATATGATGAATAAAGATTTTCTCAAAGATTCACACTATTTTTTTCAAGCTTCTTCTTAGCCTTCTCTAGAATGACCTTATTTTTAGCCAAAATATGTTCATATGACCATTCAGGAAGATATAGAGACGTTGTGCAATGATTACTAGCTGTTGTTGAAAGTGTTTCATCTTGCAGCTTTTCTGTCGGGAAATGTTTCGTGCATGATCCATTGCTTGCGTGCATAAAAATTCTTCCATTGGTTAGTAGAATGTTTAATGTCAATAGTAAAGTGTGTAACTATTTTAACATTCACGAGAGCTTTCTCTACAAGCATCATATCTTTTTTTCCTACGTGATCAACTCATACATGCGCAATATTGTCTTAGATCCCTTGAGTGTTCTACTCAACATCTGACACGTAGTGATGATTGAGGAATTTGAATTCGAACCTGTAAAGCCTAAAAAGATTGTATGCACTTTATCCAACTTTTGGTTGCGTGCATTAGTTTGTTTTGCATGGTCAATAAATTTGATATGCCAATAATGCTTTTTTTCGTATGAGCTTTGCGTGCGTAGCCAATGCCTTGGCTTAAGTTGATCATCATGATTGTTTAGATTACTTGCATGGACTTTTCTTATATGCATAATCATCTGTTGTGTACACAATGAAAATTTTAGGTGCATAAAATTCATTAAGTGCACAATTCACCTCTGTATTGATCTTCTGTTTTGCTTTTGTTTGTGTTGTGAGTCTTCTCCAAAACATGTTGTAGGCATAAATTTTATCTCTGTGGGCGCTACATTTTTCTTGCGTGCGTAAGTCTTATTGCATGTAGAATTGATGGATTTGAGTTGCTTTTGTTTGCTTCTGCCTTGGTTATGGTTTTGGAAATTTGGCATGTTATGTGCGTTGTTTGAAGAGGTATTCATTAGATCAGATTTGCTGCATACGTTATGTCCGTTGTATGTGTAATGCTTGTGTTACTCTTCTTCTTTTCATATTAGTACTTCAAGTACGAATCTCTTGTGTTCAACATTCTCCCCCTTTTTGATAACGAAAAAACATGAAAGTGTGTTGTACTCCCATTGATTGTATGCATCTGAAAATATTCTTTCAAAGAGACAAATTGAAAAGATTGATCAAGGTTTTTTGACTTTGTCCTTGTGGTTAGTGAGACAATAACATTTTAGACATGATCTCCCCTTTGTTAAGCATTTCTTCAATATGATTTTAATCAAAGATTTAAAGCAAATTTATATGTGTTACAGAGCATCAACACAGTCTAATTCTACTCCCCCATTTTGTCATAATCAATAAAAGGTGCACTGAAATATCAAAATATTGAAAGGAAAAATTAGTAAGCATTAATAAATACAAACATCAATATTAACATAGATATCCAATAGCAAGTAGTATCCACAATATGAATATCCATAAGTATCCAAAAGACACAATGTATGTAGTAAAAGTTGCAAAATGATGTGGATCTATGGCATCGAGTGAGGTCAATCAAAAGGTTGATAGGGCATCATCTCATAGCCTGTAATATATTCTATCTCAGTACTGCTAGATTCCTCATCACTGATAGTTATATTGATATCTCTACCATTGCTAGAATTGGAACTTGAGGATTCATCATCACCACATGTTTCTTCCTTTTTCATTGACTTCCTCCTGACTTCTTCAAAGATCTCTAAGTCTTTCTGCACTCCTATGGAGGAAGCTACATTGGTTGGATAAACTGAGATTGGTTGCTCCTAATTTATTACAGTGTCTCGAGGTTTGGAAGGGGATGGAACTGGAGGCGAAGTTGGTCTTAATGGTTCGATATTTCTTCGATTAGTTTCCTAGTTTTAAGTGATTCTAACATTTTAACTGCCAACATTGTGAAATTCTGCGCATCTTCCAACCTTTCTTCCATGAGATCCATAGACCTTTTGAGAAATTCAATAGTTCCCAAATTAGCAGCAGACTTCCTTGATTTCCTTCCAATATTGGATTGCTTAAGATAAGGTGTACCGTTATCATAACTATCTTCCATGATGAAGACTTAGTACTCACGAGGTGGTTTATTATATTCCTTTTAAAACATCTCATCTTCATCTCATAAGTAGGGCCAACATAAGTACCCTTTATTTTTGGTACGATAGATCCTCATGTTTCTCGATGCTGCAACCAAACTTTCTTGTTTTTAGATTCCATTTCCCTCTTGTATCCTTCAAAATTGATCTTAAAATGCTAAAATATATTGGTCAAAATTGAACCATAACGCATTCCCTCTTTTCTTCTTCTTCTAGCTTTGGCATATGAGTGTTTGTGCATAGTCTTTGCACTTTTCTTCATCTAGACAATGATGGAGGTGGCAAAGTTCACAACAATACCCCTCATTAGCTAGAACATCATCTCTGTATCTTAAATTATAAAGGTGGCTTAGGGGTAATTCTTGGGTTGGATGCATTTGTTAAACGCTAAGTGGACCATTCTCCACTTGAATCTAAGGGCATCTCTAATGCCTAACCCAATTTCAAGGTTGATGAGTCTATCATCCACTAACTACTAACTCATTATACTATCTCTCCTTAACGGTTAACCTCTCATTATACTTTAATATGAGACCTACAATCACTTCACTCATAATTTTATTTATTTATAATATTTAAATTATAATAAAAATATTTATTTGGCAAACATATTTTGGTGACTTATTTCATTTATTCTTTCAACCGAAAATATATTTTAATAACATATATAAAATAAAAAAATTAAATTATT
>CAODLS010244934.1:0-17369 GCA_948243855.1 Flueggea neowawraea
ACTGATAATTAAACTCAGTTCATGAGTTCTGAAGTTTACCTCCCCTGACATCATGTCAAGAGATTCAATGTAGGAAACCGTTTCTTGAGAAAATATCACTGGTGCATATTCATCTCGTATAGGCGAAGGCTCCCTCTCCATTGTCTTTATCGTCCAACCATGTTGCTTTTCAAATTCATCTCTCTCTGAGTTAATTACTCTTTGTGCATAGGCAACCCCACTCAACAATGGCCGCTCAAAAGCTGTTCTCGCAGCGTATTCGGCAAATGTTTCCTGCATTTTCTCGGCCAAAAACAATCTCATATCAGTCAATCAAATAACACAAAATTTTAAAAGAACTCTCATATTTTATTTTTCTTATCTCCTCAACTCAACTGGCCCAAAAAATATTCAAACAGATTGCACAACTTAATTCTTTCTTGCAACGGATTTTGGGTTCATTCTCACTCTTTTTTTCTCTAGTCTCATATCAGCCCAAACAAGAGCAAAAACAACAAGAAAAACTACAAACTCACAGAACATGACAACGCTTGTTCCTTTCAGAAAACCAAAATTGAAAATCTTCGTTTTCAGCTTTTGCGTGTGCTGCTTCAATTAATGTTTCTCTTACCATGAATTAATCATGTTTTTTGAAACAAGACTGAATGAATCTCCAGTTGCTTCTAATAAGTCAATTAATAATTTCCCCCTCATTTCTCCAGCATTTCCCAATAACCAAGGAGAATCATAAAAACTTCGGCATCAATATCAAAAAACCAAAAAATTTGAGGAACAAGAAATAGAGCACAAACCTGGTCAATTGCAGAAGGGTTCTTGTAATAATGGAAAGTGGAGACAAGAATGGCAAGAGCATGAACATGGTTAACACTAACACTAAATTGATCCTGCAACATTCTTGCCCTTTGATCACACATACTACCTAGCACCTCCTTCCTCCTCACTTTATTTTCAGCATCCATACCATTGTAAATTGTCATACTAAAAAATCCCATTCCTATTACCCACAACAGCAAAAACTTGGGAAGCCAAGTCCTGTGGGATTGTATAAATGTATACCCTCTTTTAGTGCCCACTTGATGCTCACTAACCCTCACAGCCACAGAGTGGCGATGAAGAATTTGTTGCATCTTCACACCCATCACTGACCAATAACAACAGTAACCAAAGAAACTACTTGAATCTTTAAACTTACCAATTTCCAGGCTCATATCTGAGCAATAAAGAACCTTTCAACAACACATGCAAAAATGGACATGAAAGTTGCCCTTTTGTGACACAAAAACAACAATGCTATCTGGGTATTAAAGACAAACAAATCTGGAAGAACCCATTAACGGAACTGAGAAAAAAATAGAAATAAAAAAATGGAGTTGTAAATTGATAGCTACACACAAAAACAAGCAAGCATGGCTCTCAAAAGATGGAAACAAGCACAGATTCCAAAGAGACTCTCTCTATCTCTCTCTCTCAAAGACAATCACGACCAGAAAAAGAAAGAACTGTAAGAGAAAACTCTAATCATTTTTAACCCCAAGCGTGAAGTTCTAATCCTTTCTTAAACTCTTTTTCTTTTCTTGGTTTCAAGAGGCAAGAAGGCAGAGAGAAGCACGGTCACTGCACTTCTTCATAATATTATACTAATCTCCTCTCTCTCTCTGTCTCTCTCTGAACTGAAACACAGATTGACCCAATAACACAAAACACACAGCTAAGCACATGAAGGCAAAAAAGCTCTGAATTTTCTTAGAGAGAGAGAGAGAGAGAGAGAGAGAGGAGAGAGTGTGTATGTGAGTTGGGAGTTGTTGAAAAGAAGGGAACAACTGTTACCTGTAGAGAGGAGGTGAAGGTTCTCTGAATAATGCAATGGAAAATTTTAAAAAATATATATCAATTTGAGCTATAATAATTAGCTTTTGGACCGTCTTGATCTTATTATTAACATTTTTAGTTCAATAAAATGGGTTTTAACGATGGAGTATGTATAATCTTTCATATCTTTTTTTTGCCAACTAAAATCTTCCATATATGTCCTTTGCTTTTTAAAAGCAAACTGAATCGAATTTTTAGGATTTTTGTAGATACGCTTAGCCCTCCTCTTCTAACACAATCTATTAAACTATATTATTCTCTACTTCTCTCTAACCATACTTGTCTCCTTCACTCTTCTATTTCTTTCTCTCTCCATATATTTTGCACTTCACATTGACGTTGATATTTTTGTTGCTTTGGTATCTAAACGGTCAATTTTTCATATGATAACACGATTTTATGAGACGATACGACATGACACAATTGACATAAATTTAATTTTATAATATTTATGTCTTATATAATGATTTGTGATATATAAATAATATGACACGATTACTACACAATAACACAAATTGACACCCCTATTTTTGATCTTCAATAAATACAATTTAAACTCATTTACCTACATTTTACTTAGGCCTCATTTTAGGTTTTCAATTTTACAATTAATATATAACTAGTATATTATTATATAAAATTAAATTTTAACTCAGGGTTAATTAAATAAAGTTCTTTTAACTTGATTACAATTATCTCTACTATATAGTATAATAACATCATTAGTCCAAGTTTCATCATCCAAATATTATAACTATCAATCTAATATATACAAATAATTATCTCAAATTTTCGGCTCTCTATTAAAGTGAAAAAACAACTAATAAATTTGAACCACCATTAGATTTAAATCAAAGCTTAATTCATGAAAAAGAAATTGTATCAATCAAAACCCAACAATTCCAATGAAAATACAAAGCCATGACTGATGGTTGATTATAACCTATTGGATGTAATCCTCAATCGTTTGAATCCAAGATCCTATTTTCTATCTTTTTATAAGTTCATACACTTTTTTTCTCTTGCTCCTTCGATGTGGGATATTTAAAAGGCGATAAAACCGAACTAAGAATGACTTGACCTCGACTTATAAGGGATAATAAAACCCAACAACGTTCTTATCAAAGATCGAACCTAGATCACATATCAAAGTTTTGTAGTCCTTATCACTAGACTACCACCTGCGGTGATTATGAATTCATACACCGTAAAGCAATCATTAGAGATGACAAATCATACTATCATTTATCCTATCATGAAGATAAAAAAAAAATAGGTAATTTAAATCTAATTACTTTAAAGTTATCCTATCATTAATAAATCTTCTACCACAACTACGAATTTGAAACTCAATTATTTAAAACAATCATGCAGAAAACTAAATTATCCCTCTCTTTGTAGCAAAACAAAAATTTTATTAGATGAACAAATATGTAACTAAACATAGCAAGCGGCCAATAAGTGTAGGTCCAATGCAATTTTTATCTCCAAGAGTACCAAATGAATCTATCAATAACATTCTTCATCTGAGATTGGCGAGCAAAGAGAGAAAAGATCAACTCCACATATTTAAGCTACAACCAAGAACATTTGACGTTAATCTCGTTTAGGTAATTGATGAAGTGAAATTTCCAGAATAAGACAATTTCATTATCTCACAATAATAGATGGAAATGTACTGTCATCCATCTTGCAGACAGATACTCTAAAGCACTCTGAACATAAGGTATATAAGAGAAAATTCTATTTCTAGTGTATTCATGTACAATTAATTGCTTTCTCCGTCAACAACCTGTTAATAGAATTTGATCAAATGTAATCAATTCAGAAAGGCCAAAATGGATATCCTGAAATTGTTAATTAAAAAACAATAATACAAATATTAGACTAATTAAGATAGAATTAGCTTTCAACTTACAAAATTGAGAATTTAATTTCCAACCTAAAAAATTAAGATTTCTTTCTTTTACCAGGAGTAAAATGTTTCAAAAAAAGTACAGATTGATCATTTTACAGCAATTTGATTTTCATAAAATTAAGCTTATATCAACATAAATTGTTGTTAAGACAGGAGTAAATTCAACTAATAGAATGTGATTCATTTCTTCTAAGAGTTCTTAAATTATGAAATCAACAGTTAAATTTAATTATCAATGGGCTACAAATACATTGCAATTGAAGTCAACTTTAACCCTAAGAGATTTTTTTTTATAAGTTTAATACCAATGATAGAGAGTTCAATGTTCAAAGAGAGTAAATGTAATGACAAATGAAAAAAATAACAAATCAACATTGCAATTGGTGTCAACTTTAACCCTAAGAAATTTTTTTAATAAGTTTAATACTAAGAGATAGAAAGTTTGATCTTCAAAGGGAGTAAATATATGGCACATAAAAAATAACAATTCAATTATTTATGCAAATAATCAATTAGTATAATTAATCACAAACATTAATGTAATTTTGTATATAAATATAATGTAATAATTGACACTTCGATCCAGTTTGAGTAGTCAAGAATTTGGTTCAAGTGTGGTTTATTATCATGATTAGTGTAATACCTCGTCCCTTCCGATGAATATCAATGTAGTTTTCTGTTCAAGTCTGATAAGATTCTCTGTTAAATCCTGTTCAATTTTGATTGAACCTCGTCAAATCCCTAATTTAATTCTGGAATGTTTCCGAGAAGGAATTGATGTTTAAAGATGTAGGTAATATTAATTTGTCAATTTTTGGTGTTTGGAGATGTTGATTAATATTGGTGGTGTTTGGATAAATCAATGTTGTGGAGTAAAGTTAAGGTTGCTCGAGTAAGTGGGGAATTACTTGAGTAAGCATGGGTGAATGTATTTTTTTGGACCTATGGATTGTGAGTTACTCGAGTAAAAAGTGATGTTACTCGAGTAATTGAAGGTTGGATCACGCGAGTAACAATTGGTCTTGTACGAGTGAGTTCATGCTTCAGTATTGTGCTGGAAATGATACTTACTTGAGTAACTTTTGGAGTTACTCGAGTGAGCGGTCCAAAATTCATCCTAGAGCAAGAGTTACTCGAGCAATTACTGAGTAAAGGCTGAAACGACACCATTTCGGGTAGATGGTCTATATATCCCCCTATACCCGACCCCTTCGGCTCTCACTCCTCTTTCTCACTCTAAACCACTCCAAATCTTCCTGAATCACTTTCCCAGTGTTCCTCAATCATTCCGCAACATCTCTGAAGGTAAGATCGTGTTTCTAATCCATTCTTTCCGTTCATTTCATGCATTAATCCTAGAAAATCATTTTAGGCCGAATTTCTAGGGTTTTAGATTTTTGGATTAGATAATGATTGTTAGAGGTTAGGTAAACACGATTCAAGTTTTGAATCAAAGGTTTTGATGAGATATTGAATGTGCTAGGGTTAGGTTCGGATTTTGTGCAATATTTGGAAGTGTGGAGTTGTTTTTAAGAAACCAAGTATGGATTAGTGTTCCTGAGGTTGATTAGGACCAATGTAGGTGATTAAATTCAATTTCTATCGGTTGAATCGGATTTAAGGACTATTTGTGTAATTCACCATTTGAGGATCAAATGTGATATTTGCCATTTAGGGAGCAAAATGTGATTTTGCATTTGTGTGAGGACTAATTGAGATATTTTGAGATTCTATCAGGATTAATATGTTATTTTGGGGAGTTGAGGCCAAAATATTAAGTTGGGATATTTTTGGGGACTAGTTGGTAATTTTTCAAAGTTCGGGGACTGATCTATAATTTTACACCGATGTGTAATAATTGGATTATCATGTTAGACTTTGGGCCGAAATGGATTTTTGGGGTTTGTTGGAGTGTTTGAGTTTGCATATGTATTTGCACGTATTTCGGTATAATCACAGTACCATATCTGATCTGTGTATGTATTGTTTGTTCCAGTTCTGTGTCATTTCTAAGGAGACCAATCATTCACCAGTGGATCGTACTTTGGATTATTGCTCGGTGTCCAGGTAAGTGTGGTAGCACTTTAGACACGTAGGTTGTGTCATCTAAATTCTGTATATATTTTGTTGTGTTAAACTTTGCATGAAATTAGAATAATTAAAGGATTAGAGTTCCTAAAATCTGATGTATGTGAAAATATCTATTGTGGAAATTAAATTTTATCTGGGAATTTTGATGATTTTTGAGAATAAATATTATGCTTTAATATTTATTATAATTTCAGTAACAAACATTCTGTTATGGATTTCAATGTATATTCTGTAGAAATCGTTCTTTCTGGATTTAAGAATATTTTTCGAGAAAAATGATTTGTTCTGAAACTAATATATTTTCTACGATAAGTATTCTGTTCTGAAGCAAATAAAAGGATTTTCTGTAGTAAACATTCTGTCTGAAAGTGATTGTATTTTGGTATAAATACTCTGTTCAATATTTGAATATTTTGAATAAATATTTCAATATATTTTCGGCAAAACATTCTGATATGAGATACCTAGCTACGAGGTACGTAGCCTTTGGTATAACAATGCTTTGTCAATGCCTTGGTTATCGAGGTAAATAGGTGACCGTGTATCCGGCCAGATACATGATCTGTTATATCTGGTGGTGGAGTCCACATTATTATTCTGATTGTTCTAGTCCCATTGAGTTTTGAACTACTGTCTGAAAATATTTTGGAACTATCTCTGAAAATATCTTGGTATTTAACTCTGAAAATACTACAGTATTCAAGTCTAAAAATAATTTGGAAACCATATTTGGAATAAACTGAGTATTTATCTCTGAAAAATATTCGAATATTGTTTTTTGGAATATCTTCGAAAGTGAATGTGAATTTTGAAAAAATATTTGAAAGAAAACACTTTGGATATTTTGGGATTTGAGAAAAATTAAACCTGTTATTTAAATTCTTCATCTAATAAATTTTGATAATTGTATGTTGTCTGCTCTGTATACCAAAAGGATTGCAAAGTGGATTTTGAACTAATTTATTTATATATACGAGTGTGTATGTATATATATATAATGTTATTTGGATATATACGTGCATGTGACAGTTTTTGAAAATGTTTTCAAAACCATTTTGAGGAGTTTGTGCCGTTGTATTATGTTATCTGCTCACTAGAGAATCTTACCGCTTTTATTATTTCTTGTTTATGTTCTACTTCACTTTTCAGGTGATCTTGATAGCGGTCGTTTGGTTCTTCCGCACTCAGTGAGTGCCCTATTGTTAGGGTCGAGTTTCTGTTATGTTAGTTGCTCAACATCGGATAGTGAGTTATGAACTTGTATTTGTTAAAAATGTTTAACAATTTTACTTAAATTATTTATTTAGTATTTTGATATTGTAATTATATTTTGATAATATTCAGGAATATTATTTTCGAAAAATTTATCTTATTAAACGGTTTTAATTTGGTAAATAAGCTAACTAATAATATGAATCTGACCGAGGTTGGGTAACTCAGTTAGTAAGCACTCACGTCTAAAATCAAGAGGTTTGGTTTCAAACTTCAAGGGCACCCAAATTTTTCATATTTACTATAAGAATTGGTCTCCCCATTTGTGAGACCAATAATGAATAAAATTGTGTGTGATTTTTTTTAAAAAAATAATATGAATCTGAGCAGTTTCTGTTCTCTGAGGTTAGTGCGAGTTAGGTCGAGTTTTCATAAACAGTGCACCTCATACACTAATTGCGGCCTGATTTAGGTCGTGACAGTTGTTATCATGTGATATGGTGACACGTAGACGTCGTCCGTGAGGAGAGGAGATACCTCATCTGGTTGCCTCTACCAGATAGGCTAACCGAATGGCAGTGTCGAATAGCTCTTCCATATGATAAGGAAAAAAAGATGAGTCGGGGGAATATTCAACATGGGCTGAGTAGTATGCACTAGTGGGCAGACCCATAGGCTTGACTGAGATCCTACATGAATTTCATTACTTAGTAGACTTGTTTTTTCACTTTATTGTATTTAGGCAATAAAGACGATGTCTCTTTGATCTTATCTTTGTGATAAAGTGTCATCTTATCCATCTCACATTATTTAAGAAACGAATTCATATACAGATTTTTCTCCAATTATTGCAATGTCTTTTAAAAAATAAAATTGTGAGAGTTTATAGTAGATCTAAGGCGAATAAAATCTTAGTTAAATGGACTTGTCGTATCGTTAAGAAACATAATTCAACTGACCTTATTTATTAAAACTCAAACAAAAAAAAACTTTATTTGCTTTATATACTATCAATTTATGGGTATGTACATTGTAATGTCTATTGGATTTAATTCGCAAGTAACTTTCCTTACTATTAATAAGTTTACTATCCATCTTCCCAAAAAATAAAGCAAGTTTTTTTTTATGTCGTAGGAAGTTGAATTTTCCACCTTATATTTTTATTGAGATTTCCCACTATATTTATATATATATATATATTTTTTTTTGAAATACACTGTATTTATATTTTTTAAATGACGAAAAAAGTAAACAAAAGTTGTTTTAGATAAATTGAATATATATATATATATATATATATATATATATATATATATATATATATATATATTGATAAGAGGTCGATGACTAGTAGTAGACTCTAGATTCGGGACCCAATAATGATTATTAGGTTACTCGTAACTCAGGGTCCCTGAAGTCATTCTGCGAGACGTATGTTCAGTATTTTTATTATTATTTTATTAAAGTCACCAGTTTCTAACCCCTCAGATTTTTCATCTGGAGTCCTGCGGGACTACTTTAAGAGTCCTGCGGGACGTCTACTCAGCTTTCCACTTAACACAATTTTATTTTAATCCCCTAATTTTTATCTACTACTTCGTTTAATACTTTCTACCCCAAATTTATTAAAATAAAAATATTTCATTCAAATAAAAATAATTCGCTAAAATAAAAATATTACATTAAAATAAAAATAATTCATAAAATTTAAAAATTAAATTAAAATAAAAAATACATAAAAATTAAAATATTACAAATAAAATATTAAATATTACATTAAATTAAAAATACTACAACCCATATTTTTCACAATTTTTTTTACAAGCGTATTCATGCAAACGTCGTGTCGCGGGAGTCATGTTCGACGTATCTTTGTTGAATATCGCTATGTCTTCCTAAAATTGTTGATCTTTGAGATACTCCATTTTTTCTCGTTCGATCTCGATCCGTTGTTCTTTTTCTTTCTTTCTATTAGCTTCCGCCGTTTCGAAAGCTTTGTGAGTTAATTCTTTCTCGAACAACATGTCGTCCAAAATGGACGCAACTTTGGAGACGTCGTTTGATGTCGACTTTCCTTCCACATGCACTTTGCGTTTGCCCTTTTGCTTGGTTCTTGGCTCTTCCCATTTGGCCTTATCTCGGCCCATTGGGTGAGTTTCTTGGGTTGGCTCTTATTCGACGCTATGATTGAAGGCATTGAGATCGAAGGAGCCGGAGCTAGCGTAGGCGTCTTGGGAGTTCACCTTGGTTCTTTTTGGACCAGCCTCAGGGTCTATGGGCAATGCTTCCCTCCATTTCGGATGATCACGTAAAATCTTCCAAACGTCATCGTGGAGGAAATGGGTTTTCGCCTCAACCAAGTAGACAGCTCGTGCTCGCTCCATAATCGTGTCGTCGCTCCAACCGCTATGATAAGTCGAAGCAACGTTGTTGTAGATGTCGTTAAATAAAGTGACAATTTTTGTTGAATGTGTGCCACCTATTTTTAACGGTCTTCCCATAATGTTGCTCGCTTGCCTCCATCTAGTGGTTGAAGTGTGCAGCCACCCGCTTCCAAAAAAAATTGGCGTTTTGGTCGTTTGACATTATGGGGTCTTCGAAAATAGTGATCCAACACTTAATTTGTGGTATGAAAGATGATACTTTGACTGGTGTGGAGCGATCCACTTTTTTGTACTTGGCACCGACGTCAGGACCGATATTGCTTAGACCAATAGTGGGCTCGAGGGGTTTATTTTAGGAGTAGGAGAATCCCCTTAGGAACCCGTCGTTGAACACCTATCCAACAAGGGGATGTAAGGATTATTTTGTGAAAAATAATTATTTTTTGAAAATGATTGGACTTAAAATTTTGGAAATTACCAAAATTGGAAAGTGCGAGTTGATATGAAAATGAGGAAAATGAAGCGTTATGATTAAATTGATAGCTTGTGAAAGAGGAAAAATTTGATAGATTATTTTCAGAATATCGGTAGTTGGCAAAATTTGATGGGTTATTTTGTTGGGAGGATTGAGTATTTCCATTGTTGTGATCCATAATTTTGGGAAAAAAATTGGAGTGAGAGTAATTTGATAGTATGGAGAGAAATTTTAAGAGTTGAGAGAGTTTGGGAGAGAGAAATGAACGTTTGAAGTGAAGAAATGATAGAAAAAAATGTATTTATGGAGATATTTATAGAAAAATGGGTAAAACTAGCCGTTAGGGACTAAAAGGGTAATTTTCAGCCTCCAACAGTACTCCAACGGTAATATTACCATTAGAGTAAATCCGACCGTTGGACCAAAACAATCCAATAGTCATATTTTGATTTTTTAAAAAAAATAAAAAACTGCCCCTGACAGCTAGCCCGTCCTCCCGTAGGAGGATGAGCTAGCAGACCGAGACACAATAACACGTCCCGGTCTACGGGGCGTTGTGGGTAGCCTTTGTGTATCTTGTTTTTGTGGTATGAAATATGATACTTTGACTGGAGGGGCACTGGGATTATATACTCGTAAGGTTTGAAGGTAGGGTTATTATATCGCGTACTCCTATTAGAGGGCAAACAAGATAATGCACGAAGTATATTCCCTCGTGGGAATTACGCGACCAATTGCCTATAGATTTTTAAATTTATTTTACACATCCCACTTATATTTATTATATATGACCTAATACATGTAAATTCTTTTAAATTTGTATCAATCATATAATTTATCTCTTGAATTTTATGACTCAATAAAAATCTTTTTAAATTTACAAAAATTATAATTATTACTCCTCAAATATTAAAAATATAACCGTTTAACACTAACACAAAATAAGTATGTTTCACACGTGTGACGTCGATTTTTAAATGTCAGCATGAAAAATAAAAGATGAGCTACATAGACCATTAAACCCCTAATGGTTAACCAAACCGAAAGCCCAACATCCACCCAAAACTCAACATGTAATAAAAAACCCAACAAGCCAAAAGCCAACAAACCAAAACCATCATCACCAACATCAAGCACATTCCAGTTCAAAAAATAAGAACCAAAAACTCAAAACCCAACCGAAAACCCAAGAAACCAAAACCAAAACCAAAACATAGTTACCACCTCCATCACCAAGCAAATTCGGAAACAACAGTCACCCACCACCTCCACCTACCCACCTCCATCACCACCACCAACCACCCACCTCCATCACCAAGCAAATTCGAAAACAACAAAGTCACCCACCCATACCACAAATCAACCTAATACTACCCTCTTGTTCCAGTTCACTCTACAGAAAACAAACAAAACCAACAATAGAACATCACATCCACTATTCACAAAAACACAAAATAGAGAATCAAGTTCAATTCTTGGAAGGCATCCGGGTCAAGCTTCTTGATCGCCACAGCGACCCCGTTAGATAACTTCGCCTTGATGGAAAACCCAGAAAAAAAAATGAAACAAACTCAAACAAAGAATGAAATCAAAGAATTGAAAATTTTAGGTGTTTTGACAGTGAAATAAGAGATTGAGCAGAAAGAAAATGGCATGCGTGTGTGGTAGCACTTCCACACTGTTCAAAACCCACATCGTTTTTCATTCACATAACAACAATAAATTCGCAAATCTCTCATCTTCATCCTTCACAACAACCACTTCTCTGCCGTCAACCTCACTAAGAAGTAGCAGGCCAAAAACAAGATCAGTGGGTCTCATGGCTGCAACCACGCCGTCAGTGAAAGCTGAAGCTGTAAACATCTAGAAATCGGGAGTCAAGATTGTTAGGAATCCTCCCGAGTCAAAACTCGCCGAGCTTGGTGCTCGCAGTTGGCCCAAGTAATCCTTCTTCTCATGGCTACTCAGTCTCTTATTTCAAAAACTAGGTTAAGCCCAGAGTCACAACAATCAATCAAAATGATGAATCGCTCAAAAAAGAATCAAAATTTCTTTTTCTTCCCTGCATCTATTTTGTCTTCTTCGAGTCTTCTTCTTCTTCCACCAGCATTGAACCAGGTTTCAGATTTCAAATCCCCAAAATCGTGCTGAAGATTTCCTTCTGAATGCATCTCCTTTAGCGCCCAAGGTATGCATGTGAGAGAGGTAACAAAGGCGAAAATTAGAGTGAAGAGGAAGAACGCGGCGGCTGCGGCGAATATGGCTTGGAGAGTGGCGTCCATCAGAGAAGTGGGCGTTTTTACAGAGAGAAATTGTGGGTTTCGGTTGTTTTGGAGAGAGAAAGAGGGGATTGATGAGGAGGAGGAGAGAAAGCAGCCGTAGAGGGAGTGTTTTTTCAACGTAGGGAGAGAGAGAGAGCAACGACGATTGAGAGCGATCAACAGAGCTGAATTGTATATGAGAGGAAGAAAGAAAGATGTTAAGGATTTTGAGGAAGAAGACTGAAATTAGGGATTGTGAGGAAGGAGGAAGAACATAGTCCCTCTTTCTATGTGCTGCATTTTAATGCTGACGTGGCAAGACATTGTAATCCACGTCAACTAAATAAAACCTCTCACGTTCTTTCGAACGTGTCACTCTACGTGCTCCACCACGTCGATGCATAGTCAGCATGGTTGGTGTTAAACGGTCACATTTTTAACATTTGAAGAGTAATGATAGTGAATTTTTTAAGTTTGAAAGGATTTTTACCGAGTCATGAAGTTCAAGGGGTAAATTGCATGATCGATACATATTCATCAGAATTCACATGTATTAAGCCTATTATATATCCACAATGTTGTATTTTGTCATCTACGTTCTGACATTTTGTTATTTACGCGTGTCACTCTTTAAATGCACGGAGCTCTATTCCGTTTTTTTCTTTTGACCTTTTATACAAAACAATATAGCTTCAACTTTATATTGATTATCTTTTTGGCTTTTGGAGGAACGTGTTCAACCTTTTTTTAACCCTTTTCCATTTACCAATGTAAAAGTATAAATTTTTAATTTTGAAAAACTTTTTTCAAGGTTTTCAAAATCAATTGGTAGTTGAATCGGTTTCTCTTGTTGTTCAATTGCTCTTGTTTCTTTTTTTCTTCTCTTTTTTATGTTATTTCTTTTCTTTGTTGTTCGTGCGACTTTATTCCATTGTCATTCTCACTATTTTTTCTTGATTGATATTGTGAGTGTTCTTCATTTTACTTGTTGTTTTTCGTTTCATTTCTCTTGTTCTAGATTGTACTTCGTTTCTCTTATTCTTCTTTATGGTTTTATGGTTATTTTAGCTTTTTTAAAATCATTTTAGATGGTGAAATCTAGATCTAATGCTCTGGATTATGATATGCATGTGGTCACCCCGATTAGGTCAAAGCATCTTCAGGAGTCTTCCATTGACATGACGATGAGATGTTGGCCACAAAGATGAAGAAGATGAAGAGTATTGTTGTTTCTAAGAAGTCACCTGCTGTTAGAAAGAAGAAATCAACGAGGTATAAATAATAAATCAACATATAAATAACAAAAAAAAACCTTAAAAACAACATATAAACAACTTCCCAACAACATAAAAACAACATATAGATAACAAACCAATAACATTCCAACAAGATATAAACAACATTCTAACAACAAAAAAAAACATATAAACAACATTCCAACAAAAAAAAGCAGCATACAAACAACTCCCAACATCAGAAAAACAACATATAAACACCATTTCAACAATATATAAACAACATCTAAACAAGAACCAACAACAAATTAATAACAAATAAACATCATATAATAACATATGAATTTGTTTATATGTTGTTTGAATGTTATTTGAATATTGTTGGAATGTTGTTTATATGTTGTTAATGTATTATTTATATGTAGTTTGAATATTATTTATAAGTTGTTGATATCTTATTTATATGTTATTTGAATGTTGTTCGAATGTTGTTAATATCTTATTTATATGTTGTTTGAATGTGGCATGTTCTTGATTCTTGTAAAACAACATTACAGCAACATATAAACAACATTCTAACAACATATATGTTTGGAACAAATCAATAAGAATAAAATTGTAAAATGTATATAAACTAACAAAAATACAAATATTAAGAGTTGATAAACAAGTTATTAACAATTCTTAAACAACACTTAAAACATGTTATAAAACATGTTTCAAATTAATCATACATAATTTCTTCGAAACTATCATTTTCTAGATCTGTACACAAGTTTCGTAAATCAACATCATAATTTGATAGGTTACAAACCTCCTGATTGTTTGTTTTAGTTATTTTAAGGTGTCTTGTTCTTGACCCCAAACTCCTTTAAGTTTCTTTCTTGTTATGAGATCTGATTTATTCTATGATTTTCTTCTTTGTTGTCTTGTTTGCGATTTTGATCTATTTAGAAAGTATATCAGAAGCAAAATAATCGAAAATAAAGATAGATTTTGTTTATTCTCTGCTTGGGTGTTTTATTGTCTGTGGATGGTCTGTTTTCCATATATTCCGTTAATCTGTGTAGCCGTAATATATTTTTGTTGTCAGTGCGGTTTTGATTTTCAATTTGTTGATCAAAATTAAAAAAGTGGGTCGCTTGATTTTGTGATTTGTTATTTTGAGTCCCGTGAATTTGTATTTGGCCCTATTCCCTTATCCTAATGGCCATGTGTTAATTGACGAGTGTCTAGTACACTATTGATTCCTTGGCTAGACCCAACTGCAGAGGTTCAAGGCATGATCGACTTATTTGACAGGCTCTTGGACCTAATCTTGGTATTGGACATATGATTGAGATCATCTGGGTAGGGTTATCAAGCAGACTATTTGGATGTTCCTTTTGGACAATTCGACAGGACAATGGTTCTGAATGGCTTATTCCATGTGGTGCACTCGGTGGGAGGGGTGGAAATGAGCCGACCGCTCGTAAGCGGCTCAGAGCTCAGATTGATAAAAGCTCATTCACAGCTCGAATCGATAATAAATGAGTCGAGCTTGAATACCCAACAGATCGGCTCGAAAGCTCGAGGACAAACTTATTTGTAGGTTCGTGATCAGGCTCGTGAACAAGCTCGTTTAAGTGTTCATAAACATGCTCGCGAACATGCTCGTATATGTGTTCATGAATAAGCTCGTTTAAGTATTGATGAACATGCTCGCAAACAGGCTTGTGAAAAAGCTCGTGAACAGGCTCATTTATATTATTTATATAATATATACCTTATGTAATATATACACTAAATACTAAATACTATGCATCTCCTATTCCACTTTTATATTATTGATGTAAAATAATAGTTTATATATAATATAATTTTATTAAACTATTATAATATAAATCTATATCCTAAACAATATACCTTAGTTCTTAACTTTTTTTTTTTTATATATTAACACTATTGTATCAGTATATACCTTATATAATGTATACTTTGATTCAAGGATTGTCTAAGACAATTTGTCTCTTCTTCATTACATAATTCCTTATTTCATGCATAAATTAGTTCTTCTATACCTTTTATGTTCACTCTAAACACCAATGTCTAAAGTACATACAACTGTTGCAGTCTAAGTCTATACCTTAGTTTTTATATATTAATACTATAGTATATATTTTATGTATTATATACCTTATGTAATATTAGGGGTGTAAGTGGTGTGGTTTGGGTGGTTTTTAAGCTTTCAACCAAACCGCGCCGCAAATTGCGGTTGGAATGATTTGCATTTACAGTTGAACTGCAAATGCGGTTATAACCGCCCAAACTAAGTTATGTGAATGCGGGTGGATGCGATTACTCTTGCGGTTAATATATAACAAGTAGTCAACATATGAATTTAAAGTTTAAACTTATTATAAAAAGAAAACAAATAGAAAAAAATAAATTTAAATATTGTTTCATTATAATTATTGTTCTAACATTCAAGACGGATAAAATATAATCATGATCCACCCAAAATATACAAAATCTAGATAGAATATCCCAAAAAATCTTTGCATCAATTTGGGATATTTTATTCTTACAAAATATAATTGCATGTAGCTCTTTTGATGAGTGAAATGATGGGCTTTTTTTTGTTTCAAATGCCAAATCTATAGGCTTCACTTTGGGACTTGTTTATTTTTTGATATATATATACTGTTGTACGGTTCGATTTTAGCGGTTAGAAAGAAAAACTAACCGCAACTAAACTATAAATAGCGAATTTAAGAAATTATCATTCACAACTAGATATGACAATTTATATATTACCCGACGGGTACCGGCCCTACCCGTATCCAGTCAACCCGAGTATTACCCGCTTTGACTGGGTACGAGTATGGGTAATATCTGTATTTTACTGTGCGGGTATGGGTAGGGTATGAATATAAGAATATCCTAACCGTACCCGTATTCTTACCCGTTGGATAATATTCGTATTCATATTTGTTACCCATACTCGCTACATATATATAATACATATATTCATATATATAATACATACTTACACACACACACACACATATATATATATATATATACACACACATACACACATATGTATTACATATACTAGTTTTTACACAATAAACCTACGATACTTTACAATATTTATTTTGCATTACCCAATTTTGCATATTACATTTTCGGTTTTCAATTTTTTCAAATTCATAAATGCATATTTTCAAATTTATCAACTCTTGTTTATATATTGTTGGAATGTTGTTGATATTTAATTGGTGTTGTTCTATTTTTCAAAAATTAAAGTGTTGTTTATGCTATGTTTGTAACTTGTATATCTTTTACAGAGATACAAAACATACAAGTATTAGTTTTGTAACTTGTATATACTATGTTTAGGTTATATTTATGATTTGTTTATATTATGTTTCTAACTTGTATATATTTTACAAAGATGCAGAACATATATTAGTATTGCAACTTGTTTATATTATATTTATAACTTGTATATACTATGTTTATGTTATGTTTATGATTTGTTTATGTTATGTTTCTAACTTGTATATCTTTTACATGGAACATACAAGTATTAGTATTACAACTTGTTTATATTATGTTTGTAACTTATATATACTATATTTATGACTTTTTTATTCTATGTTTGTAACTTTTATATCTTTTACAAAGATGTAGAACATACAAGTATTAATTTTATAACTTGTTTATGTTATATTTGTAACTTGTACATACCATATATACAACATATAAATATATATAATACCTATAAACAACATATATACAACATATAAAGAACATATATTCAATATATAGATAACATATAAACAACGTATAAATAAGTTATAAGGAAGTTTTAAAAAAGTATGAAATATAAACAGAGTTTAGACAAAACCTAAACAAGTTTCAGACAAGTCCGTGAAA